>CAKNXH010000135.1:342703-375085 GCA_932178445.1 Andricus quercusramuli
GAATTTTTTTCTCGAATTTCTCTGCTCTCACCCCCCAGTTTTGTTCAAATTCCCAGAAAAAACATCTCCTCTAAATTTGAGCAAAATCGGTTAATATTTAGGGGTCGCGCAAAGACCATGAAATTTCCCATTGTTTTAGTATATTGTTCAGAATTTGTCAGAGAATAAGAATCAATCATAAATTTTGAGGTTCAATAATTTGAAGCCACTCTTATGGATCCCCAAGGAAAACAAACATGGGGCGGCGCCATTTGCATTGATCTGTCACTTTCTTCCCTAGGGTTGAAAATTCGATTTTCGACCCGCTCCACAGGCGTCGAAAGTCGAATTTTCGATTGAGGTATGATGAAAACCAATTTCATTTTCGGACAGCAAGACACAAGGTACAATAAAATTTAACAATTTGTTTAACAACAAAATTGTTCTTGAATTAGATATGAAAATTTGCTTTTAACCTTTTTTTCGCTCACGAGACACGTGATGAGAATGTATTCGTTAAAGCCAAAGGAGCTTTAACAAAAAGGAGAATTCGCAATCACTAAATTTCAGTTGTCGATGTTTTGACCTTTCATTTGAAAAGTCTTATGCAAATATTCAGGGCATGTATAATGATCGAACGCGTAGCGCGCGTGAAATACATTATCGAGCGCGAAGCGCGAAATCCAACAGGTGCGCGCCTCAAGACGCGTTCAAACTTGCGAGTTACTAGTCCTATCTGAAAACGATGATTATCAAATTTGTAGATCCCTTTTTTGGTGAACAACTTTTGCCTATTAATTTTTTCCGTAACTAGTGTCGTTTTTTAAAAAATTTAATTTTTTTATTTTTGTTCTTTTTCACGAACAAAAAAAAAACTATGGGTGAAATAAAAAATTTCAAATAACGAATTTGTAGATTTTATTTGGGTGCACAATTGTTATCTGTTCATCTTTTTTTGTATCTTGTATAGTTTGACCGCAGAATGGATTTTAAAAATATTTTCAATGTTATTTCTTACGATTAAAACAAAAACCACGTATCCCATCCAAAAAATGATTGATAGAAAATGTGTAGCTCTTTTTCGGTACATCGACTTTTGTTGATCATTTTTTTCCTTATCTTGTGTCGTTTTTCCAAAAATTTAATTTGTAGATTTTTCATAAGCGCATAATTTTTATCTTTCCATCCTTTCCGTATCATGCACAGTTCGCCCGCAAATAGAATTTTTAATTTTCCATTATTCTTTGGTAGTTCAAACCAGAACCGTCTGTCAAAAAATGCTGGTTAAGAACTCGATCTTTTTTTTTGGGCCTAACACTATGTGACAATTTGTAATTGTAACCTAATCTGATTAGTTGTTCAAAAGTTACCCCGTATACAGACGACCACGGCAACGACAACAATGGCGATGACAGACAGACTCCATCTTAAAACATGTTTCTTTTTCAGATTCAGGGGGTCTTGAAACGCAGAAATTGAAAAAAATCCATGATAGTCAGTTTTCACCTTCTCATTATGATGAGAATGTGAAAAACAGCAATGTTTCCTGACCGTGTTTTTCCGATGAACAAACAGATTTTTGGGGTACAATCCGACAGCACCTTTACAAATAACTTTTAACTTGATTACTCTATAATATTGTTTGTCGTCTGTTTACAGAATCAAGTAAACCGAATCGGAACACGAATTGGAGCCGGAACTTACCGCCACCAATGGAAAATCCTCCAGAAAATGAGATTAATGATTTGAATCCTCGTAGTTATGGAAACAGACCTTCACAAAACCGAAGGGAACGTTGGCGTCTAATTACACAACATTCTAGGTATAGTAATCGAAGGAATGCCCCGTCCCCCTACTGAAAAAAATGAAGAAATACGTTCTTGTAATCAAAATCATTCAAAAAATGGTTACAAAATTACAATAATTGCTTGTCCTTTTTCTATTTAGAGGAATAGATTACTGCCTTCATACCTCTGTAGCATATATTTGAGCCATTAAAATTGTTTGGCGAATTCAAAGAAAATTTAGTTTTCAGATGTTTTAAAATTTGTTTATGAGCTTTGTAACCATTTTTTTTACCTTCAAATAACTTTTAACTGGGCGATCCACGATTCGTCCTCAAGCATGTTTTAGAATCGGATCGTACGTACGGTCACCTTTTGCATTCCCCGTGGTGACGGCAGGCAGTCCTCCACCACCAGCGCACTTTAAAGGTGTTCGCACAAGAAAATCCGTTGCAGTGCGCTGAAGACGTCTCACGAACGTGCCTTTCGCGCACGATACATAACGCCAACCAATCGCGTGCAGCCTGCCGTGCTGCTGCGGTCCGTGGCAGCACGTATTCAAGTGGGTTGCGAACTAGTGTGAGTAGCGACATACTTGTGTACGTCACCGCTCAGACCGTAGCAGCACAACAGGTTGCACGTGATTGGTTGGCGCTATGAGTTCGTGCGCGGACGGCACGTCCGCGATACGTCTCCAGCGCACTGCATCGGATTTTCTTGTGCGAACACCTTACCGCCAACCAGTCGCATGCGACCTGCCGTGCTGCTACGATCCGCGGCATCAATTCCTCAAGTGCGTTGCGAACTAGTGTAAGTAGGGACATACGTGTTCACGTCACCGCTCGGACCGCAGCAGCACGATCGGCTGCACGCGATTGGTTGGCGTTATGAGTTCGCGCGCGAACAGCACGTCCGTGAGACGTCTCCAGCGCACTGCAACGGATTTGCTTGTGCAAACACTTTGAGGACGAGTCGTGGACTGCCCCTTTCAACTTGGTTGGTCTATAATTTTCTTTGACATCTTTTTCCAGGGAGAATTTGTTTACCGACCAGAACTTTTCGGAGCAAAGAGTAGATGATCAGGCAAATAACAATAATGTTCATGAACAGCATGTAAACCATGGCGAACCAAGTCAAGGACGTGTATATAGCCAGTTCTTTGTACACCACGGTGAGGGAAGTGGAGCACCCGCTGGAACCTCTGCCACTTATTTTCCAGGCTTTGCAGGTGGAAGAAACCCCCTGTACGAAAGAGTCGACAGTATGAATTCACGCATTTCCAATCCACCTCAAAATCGCAATCCACACAATTTCCCTGAACCTGAAGAGCGCAAATAGAGACGACAAACCAAGACATCTTTTTTCAAAAATATTGAAAAATTAAAATGTATTTTGATTCTTAAATGTTTAGAAAAATAAAAGCGTGATTGACTAATTCTAAGATTGTGTCTTTCATTACATTAAGTGTTGGATAAGTTACTTTTTTTGAGTAACTAGTTATAGTTACTATATAAAGTAACTTTAGGTTACATAAACAGTTACTGTTTTCACTTTGTTAATTTTATAATTAAAAAATCAAAATAATTAGCATGATAGTTCAGGTAATAGTTTTGAGTTCCGTGGCCTTGAATGTTTGAAATTTCAAGGAACGCTATTACGTTATCAGCAAAAGAGAACTTTTTAAGAAGCTAATTGAATTTTCAATCAAAAAGATTAATTTTCACCAGAAGAGTTGAATTTCCATCCAACAAAGATTTTTCAAACAAACATTTGTATTTTTAACCAATAAGTATGCATTATTTTCACCAGAAGAAATTAATTTTAACACAAAAAAATCACTTTTGAACGAAAGAGTTGAACTTCCAAGCAAAATGGACGAATTTTTCACCAAGAAGAGATGAATCTTCAACCAAGCAAGAATCTCTGAGACAAAAATAAGATTCATTTTTTAAAAAAGAGTTCAGTTTTCAAAACAATATTTCAATTCTTACCAAATAATTGAATTATCTAGGAAATTGTTGAATATCAATATTCGAATGATTGATATAAGACCACTAGACATAAAATAAGTAACATCAAATATAATGTTTGAATCATGTACTCGAACTCTAAAAAAAAATCACGAATTCTCAACGAAAATTTAATAGTTGATATTTCAACAAAAAATATTTTTATTTTAGATGAAAGACAATTTAATTTATCCATCGATATTTTCCGATAACAATTAAATTCTCAACTAAACAGTTGCATTTTTTAACTGAAAAGATAAAATATCTACCAATAGAGATGAGTTTTCGAATAAAAAAAGTAAATTTTCCACAAAATAGTCCAATTTTCAACCAAAAAATGTTTTTCGTCAGGAACGAAAAAAAATTCAATTGAACTGTTGAATATTCAACCTGTGATTAAAATTTTTTGATTAAAAAGGATGACTTCAACAAAATTGCTCGATTTTCAACAAAATAAAGAAGTTTTCAACCAAAGCATAAAATTAGTGACTGAAAATAGTAATTTTTTTGTTTCTCAAATGATTTCTTTCTATTTTGATTGGGAAAAGACTTTAAACAACTCAGGGCTCTGTACCAGAAAGCATACATCCGAAAAAAAATGTTAATATTCAATCAAATTCTATCTACTGAGAAGAGTACAATTTATAAAAATTCAAACATGAGCATATTTCTGTTCTGTTGTTTATATTTTCTTTAATTTTTGACATTCATACATTTTTGCTTATGTATTTTAAAACTAATAAGTGAAAAATTTTCAAGGCCAGCTAATAAGGAAAATTGTTAATACAAAACTGGCTATAAAGCTTGTTAAAGAAGAGGTGCATCAAGATATGGTTCGATTTATCAATTGTGAAAGGAAGAAGTATCAAAGGTTACATTTTGTAAAATACCTATTTTTATATGGAAAATGCTCGTATTAAAGCTTATCTGCATCGCAGTAAGTCAGATCAAATCAGTGGATTCTGTGGAATTTCCAGCTTATATAGTTGTGAGATAGTTTTACATCGGACTCAAACTAAAAATTTGACAACCCGAATTATTTGGAACGAAGATTTTTATCCTTGCTTCAAAATGCAAGAGATATCTCTATTTGTGAACCATTCAATTTACATAAATTACAATTTCGTAATAAAAAAAATGATTTAAGGAATCTGTATTATCATCAGAGAATAACAGAAATTTTCCACGACTTTTTAGACTACATGGAGATATGGATTAAAAATTATTTTAATTAATTTTTTTCTGAAGAGAGATCTTCTCCTTTCGCTCCGCTGGGAATTGTACCGCAGAACTTTCAATTGCCGGTCGGGTGCCTTCCCATTAAGCTACTAGAGACATAGAGAGAATAAATTTTTTTCAGAAAGTACACGCATTATTTTGCTAGATGGTACAAGTTAGAATTTTCAAGAAATCTGTATTATCATCCGAGAATAACAGAACTTTTTAACGTCTTTTCCGACTAGATAGAGATCTGAATTGAAAATTATTTCAATCATTTTTTTTCTGGGGAAAAGATCTTCTCCAGAAGATCTTTGAGAAGAAAAATAATTTTAAAAAATTAGACAAAGCAGGTGTAGCGCCTACAAAAAATGTTTTGTAGCTTACTAAGACGTTAATTAAGTCGTTCAAACCTACCCTCCCACACTCTACCTCCCACAATTTCCTTCTCCTATTCCACCTACATTTCCCTACTTTCCCTCACATTCATCACTTCCCCTACTTTCTTCTATTTTCCTTCCCCAGCCTCGCTTTCCCTCCCTTCCTCACCTTCATTTCTAATAATTTCATCCACTTTCCCTCGCTCACAGTCACTTACACTCACTTTCCCTACTTTCTTCTATTTTCCTTCCCCAGCCTCACTTTCCCACCCTTCCTCACATTCATTTCTAATAATTTAATCTGCTTCCCCTCGCTTACAGTCACTTACACTCACTTTCCCTACTTTCTTCTTTTCCTTCCCCAGCCTCACTTTCCCCCCTTCCTCACCTTCATTCACACACTTTCCTAACTTCTCCTCCTCTCATTTCCTCCACTTCCACAACCCTTATTTTCCCTCACTTACCCTACTCCTCCTACCCTTATTTTCCTACTTCTTCTCCCCACATTTCCCCTCACTTCCCTTCGCATAATTTCGGGTTCTTGGAAAAAAGTATGGCGGATCATAGGATGAAGTTAGATCTTACCTGAATTTAAGCATTTGAAGGATATACGTGAAAAGAATTTTTAATCTTACAATTCAAATTTTAAAAGAAAGGAAAGAAACTTCGTTTTTCGATTTTTTTTCCAAATTGAAAGAGGATCTTTTTTCTACATTTTTATTGATTTAGAGGAGGGAAAATTTTGTATTTTTGATATCTTCATTGAGGTTGAAGCAAAGAAAGTTTAATTTTTAATTTTTGTTAAATTTGCAGAAGGACATTTCATATTTTTGATATTTTTATTGAGTTGGAGGGAAGGAAGTTTTGTTGTTCGATTATTTTTCAAGTTAAAGAGGTGCTGTTTGTTTTTACTATTTTCATTGAGTGGAGGGAATGAAATTGGAAGAGGCCATTTATTTGTCTAAATATTAGTTTCCAGTTAAAAAGGCGGAAACTTTGTTTGAATTTTTTCTGAATTTGAAGGGGAACATTTTTTTAGTTTTAAGAAGTGAGGAAAGGTAGAGGAAGTGAGGAGAAATGAGTGGAGATGAAGTAGGGAAAATGAGGGTAGGGAAGTGGGGGGAAATGAGGGAAGGGGAATTTCGGAAATTATGAGAGAGGAATTAGTGAAAATTATGAGAAAGAGGGATGAGAAGTAAGTGAAGTAGGGGACATAAGGGAAGGGGAAATATGGGAATGAGTGGAGGGCAAATGAGGGAAGAGGAAGTTGTGATGATGAGAAGAAAGGGAGTGGGTAGGAAGAGCGTTAACTCAGGGGAGGGATAGAGGGGAAGTATGGACGGTATAAAAGAAAGGAGAGGAAGTGGGCTGAGTGAAGGGAAATGAGGGTGAAGTAGGGTAAGTGCGAAGAAATTGGGGACAGGAAATTATGAGAAGAGAGGGAGTGAAGTGAGGGGAGTGGTATATTAAGGTATCGCAGGGAAGTAGGGATGTAGGGAAGTAGGGGAGAGAGTGATGAATTAGGGGACTGACGAAAGGGGGTATTATGGCAAGTGAGACAAAGAAAGACAATCGGTAAAAGAGAAAGTAAGGGGAGGAATAACAGCGTGGAAAAGTGAAAAAAGGGGAACTGTAGGAAGTGAGGGGAATTAGAAGAGCGAATGTACTGGAGGGGAAGATTTGAGCCAGTTTTACTGATTTTTCAACAATTGTTAACACAGCATTATTTAATAGTGAAAAAAAATTTAAGAGGAGATACAAAAATATTATTTTTTGTTCTAAAGGAGCCTTGCGAAGAGGTGGGTACTCAAACACTTAGCCGTAGGATATAGTCAGTATACTCATAGAGTAAGTAGTATCGATAAAGAATTTACAACATATGTATAGTACTCGACGTGCTTTCATCTCAGCGGCGGCGGCGTTCAAGAAGTTTTTAGATCTAAGGTTGATAAAATCGTGGGGTTGAGACTTTATCCGCCCTCGCGCGTTTTTAGAATAGGCCAAACCTGTAGGCGCAACTAAAAAAAAAATTGCTAGCTATATGCGACCTCTGTAACCAGTAAAGCTGTACTCTTACGGTGAGAAGAAAATGATACTTTTTCATAAAAATATACTATCATATTATTAAAAATTGTTTCAATGCAGTTATTTCATTGATTCAAACTCAATAAAAACGTGGGGATAAATTTTGTTGCAGGTAGAATTGTAACGGTGTTTAGTTTACTTTCGTTGTGATTCGAATATCTCTCAAACTTGGGGTACGAAATGCCGAGTTCTTATGTTTGTTTTATTTGGCATATCGTACCCCAAGTAACAGATACTTCGTATCCTAAGTGGTCGGTACATCGTACCCTAAGTGGTCAGTACATCGTACCCTAAGCGGTCGGCACATCGTACCCCAAGTGATCGGTACATCGTACCCCAGGTGGTCGGCACATCTTACCCGAAGAGGTCGGTACATCGTACCCTAAGTGGTCGGTACATCGTACCCTAAGCGGCCAGTACATCGTACCCTAAGCGGTCGGCGCATCGTACCCCAAGTGATCGGCACATTGTACCCCAAATGGTCGGCACATCGTACGCCAAGTGGTCGGTACATCGTATCCTACATCACAGAGAAACATTACCTCAAGACACGCAGATAATGAAGAAATTCGCTAATTGCAGAGTAGCATTCACACTACAAAGTGTAATTTCTGTTGCAATCATATTGCACTCTGAAATGAGTGTTTAATCCACACTTTGTTTTTTTTCTGTATTATCAAACCGTTGCAGGTCATTCTAATTATCAACTTCAGATCAAAATGATTAATTTTTGTTGAAGTTCGTAGGCTAGTCATCACCGAAAGAATATTTCTAAAAAAAAGAATCATTTAGAAAAATTCTCATTTTACGAAGGGTAAAATTTTAATTTACCTATATTGGGTTATACTTTCTCACTTCTAGAAGATTTACAGCTTTCTAGAAGCAGGACACAATATTTTTGAAAACGTTTTCATGAAACTTCAACCGAAGAAGGTCAATTTTCAACCAAATAATTGAATCTTAAACCAAAAAATATATATTGTTAACTAAACGTGGGATAGTTACATTTTCAGATACAAAAATCAATTTTTCCCTAAGAAAAAGACATTTCAACAAAAAAGTTGAATTTTAATCGAGATGATTCATCAAGATGAATTTTCAACTAAAATGATAAATCATCAACCAAAAAAAAAAAAAAAAATGAATTCGGGCAAGGGAGTCCTACTTTCAACCAATTAGTTGATTTTTCAAATAAATAAACTCACAAAGAAGGATGTAATCAATGATATTTCAACAGCGACAAAAAAAAAAACGTTTCAATTTTGAATAGACTTTGAAAAAATAAATTTCAAACAAATATATTTGGATTTTTATCAAAAGGGATGAAATTTCTTAGGTAAAAAAACGTATAAGGAGTAAGAAAGCATTTTCAACTAAAATTAGGAATCTACAACTGCTATAGTCGAATTTTCAGTTTAAAAAAATCTACTTAAAAAGCGAATTTTCTACGAAATAGTTCAGTTATTTACCAAAGAGCTGAATTTTCAACTAAAATGTGAATCTTTCAACAACAAAAAAATGAATTTCCAAAAATGACTTCAACTTTCAATCCAGCAGTTTAATTTTCAACCAAAAAGATTAATTTTCTACAAAAAATGCGAATCTTAAACAAATTATATGAATTTTTAACTTGAAAATATGAATTTTTAATGAAATAGGTTAATTCTTAACTGAAAAAGATATATATTTGATTAGAATTGAAATAGTTCATTTTTGAGTTTAAAAAATTAATTTTTGAACAAAGAAAAGAACGAATTTTGAGCCAAGTGCATAGTTGAACGAGAAGAGCAAATATTGCAAACGAAAAACTTTTTAGTTTTAAATACAAAATGGACAAATTTAACCAATGAGATGAAATCCTAACAAAAGAGATGAGATTTTAAATAAGGATACAAATTTTCAACAAAAGAGTTTTTTCAACCAAGAAAGATTTTTCAGCCAAAAGAAACAAAAAATTTACCAATTTATTGAGTTTTCATGCCAAAAAAAGAAATTTTCAGAAAACAGTTGAATTATTAACCCGCCAATATGAATTTTAAAAAAAGTAGTTAAATTTGCATCCAAAAAGAATGGCACTCTTACAACATTAAATCCAAATATGTTTGGATCTCTATCCAAAGAGCTCAATTTTTAACAGAAATCTGAATCTTTCACAAAAAAAATGTATTTCCAAAAAAAGACTTCAGCTTTCAACCGAGCAGTTTTATTTTTAACCAAAAATATTGATTTTGTACCAAAAAGGCGAATTTGCAACAAAATACGTGAATTTTCAACAAAGTCCATGAAATAAAAAAAAATTAACCAAATATAGTTAAATTTTCAACTAAAAAAGACAAATTTTCAATCAAGAATAAATAAGTTAAGTTTTCAGGTAAAAAAAATAATTTTTAACAAAAAAAATGTCAACCATGTAGTTCATTTTTTTTACCAAAAAAGAGAAATTTTCAGTTTAGGAAGTAAATTAAAAGGAAAAACGAATTTTCAATACAATATTTAAATTTTTAAAGATATGAATTCTGAACGTAAAATGTAAGAGTAAATATTTCAACCAAAAAAGATTTTTGTTTTAAATAAAAAACGGTTGAATTCGACCAAAGAAGTTGAAGGTTCTACCAGAAAAATCCTCCAGTCAAGCGAAAATAAAACTCTTAAATTGTTGAATTTTCCAGCCGAGAAGTAAAATTTCTAGAAAGCAGTTGAATTTTCAACTAAGAAATATTTTTTCAGTCAAGAGAGAAAAAAAAATTCAACCAAATTTTTCATTGCTTAAGCCAAAAAGGTGAATATTCTACAAAAAAAAGGAATTTTCAACCACTCAATATGATTTTCTAAGAAATCCGTTGAATTTTCAACCAAAAAGAATAACTTTCTGATATCATTGTTGTATTTTCTACAAAAAATAGTTGGAGCTTCAAAAAAAAAAGATTATTTTCCAACTAAAATTGTGAATCTTCAACTGGAGAAGTCGAAAAATGAAGCTATATATTCTATAGTATATACATTTGAATCCATAAAAAAATTCTTTCATTAATTGTGTGTGTGTTAAGTTTATGCAAGTAAATGAGCATTTTTCAGAAGTGCATAAGAATTGAAAAAAAAAAACGAAAAGGAAAACAAACAAGAATAAAATAAACTAAATTGTATTTTTCGTCATTTTTTGAAATATTATATTTCGACGAACAAAATTGTTTTATTCTCTTCCCATCAAAAGTTATTCATTTCCATAAACTTCACCCTTTTTTATTTTTCACGGATTCTGTGTAAAAGGATTATCATGGATCTCAAATAAATTGAGAAGCTTGAGGATCCGTAAAAAGTAGAAAAAAATTTGTTTGAATTTTGAAAATATGTATTTTTTCTTAGTTTAATGAAACAAGCATTGAAAAAGAGAGACTTTTGTTTTTCCGAGGCTATTTACTACCATAAACTTTTCACCAAAAAATTGAGAACAAAATTTCTTTCCATCTACGAAAAATAAAAAATTTGAAAATTAGCAATCGATTTCTACAATGGTTAGTAATTCATTTTAAAAAAATTTGTTCGTAATCCCTTAATTCGAAAATGATTACTTTTCTCCACGCAACTGAATTGCTTTCATAAAAAATATGGGGTCACTTATATCTCTAGCTAAGGAGATCGATTTGTCGCTTATGTCTTCATTCTATGTAACTAGAGACAAAGCAATAAAATTATAGTGTCACTGAATTTATTCTGAGACTTGTGCTTTAAGATTTATTTTTATCTGTAAATTGCATCGAACTTTGTGCGGCAATTGTGTACTTTAGTAGAGCAAATATTTAACTCGTGACTTCGTGAGGAAGTTTATTTTATGTTCAGAAAACTGGTATGCAGCAACATACCATTTCAGTTTTCAGTCAGAGAAATGTTAATTTAATTAAAAATTTGGTTTGATACATTTATTTATTATTATTATTGGAACATATCGCGCGCTACGCGAGCACTAATTATCGTTTATTTAGAAAAAAATCGGTTCATTTTCCAACAATTTTCTATAGATTTTACAGAAAACCTTACATGATTTAAAAACGTTATTTTTCTTTTTAACAAAATATGTCTTACCGCGTATGTAATTATCCGACATGATACTTTTAATATTTTTGCAACATTTAAAAAACATGAAAAATACATTTATAAGGTATTTCCGGATGAACTATTCATCGAAGCAGAATTAAATTCGACTATTTGAATTCTATTCGATTTTTCCATAAAATTCCATTTACCGTGTTTTCTGGACATATTTGTCACATAAATATATTACACTATTTTATTTTTATATCAAAATTTTATTTTTTGAGTTCAACAGTACATGCCAACGTCGATTCCACGCTGAAAACACCAGTACTCGTAAGATCACTGAAGTTGAGCAGTGTTGGGCGTGATTAGTACTTGGATGGGTGACCGTAAATACTGCGTGCTGTTGGCCCGTCGTGAGTGTGGTGAGCCCACACTAGTAGTACTAGTAATAAATAATCCACCTAGAAACACTACCCGAATCGGGTAGTGTCACGCCTACCCCGAAAGGGAAGTGGCTTAAGGGTATATAAAAAAAAAATGTGCATGAAAAAACTGAGAAATATTCAAGATCTATAACATAAAATATTATTTGATCAAGATATACGCATACAAAAGTATGACAATTTATATTTGACATGAGCACAAGTAACTTCTATAGTTAATAATCAGTCAAAATTGTATTTTTAAAATAAATGAAATATAACCATTGTTCTATATTGTCATTGAATTATTTAAATTTAAATAATGGTTTGACAATCGGAACATTTGAGCTTTTCTTTATACCTTGATCCTGTAATATGACAAATTTTACTTCAAAAGCTGACACTTTAAAGAAAACCTCTTTCTTTGTTCAAAATTAAACTATTTTGTTGAAAAATTTTCTTTTGTGGTAAAATATCAATCTTTTTGGTGACTGATTTAACCTTTTTAATCCAAAATTTATTTCTTTGCTAAAAAGGTTAACTATTAGGTTGAAAATTCCTTTAAAAATTCAAAATTCGGTTGTAAATTGATGTATTTTGTTAAACATCAATCTTTTTTGTTAGATGAATAATTGATCTTGTTGGTTCAAGATGAATTTTTTTTATTAAAAATTTGTTTTTCATCCAAAATTTGTTTTTTCACTGAAGATTTAACTATTCCATTTTTTGTCGAAAATTTATCTTTTTTCATAGACTTTTAATCTTTTCGTGTGAAACTTCGACAATTTTGTTGAAAATTTGTCTTTTGTTGGTAGAAAACTAATCTTTTGGGTTTAAAATGCAACGATTTTGTTAAAAACACGTTTTTTCTTTCAATTAATTTTTTCAACTAAAAATTTAACTATTCGATGTTTGGTTTAACATTTATTTTCTTCGGTTAAAAATTAAGCTATTCGGTTAAAATTTAATTTATTTTCGAAAAATTTCAATATTAGTTTGAAAATTTCATTAAAAATTCGAAATCTGGTTGAAAGTTGATGTATTTTGTGAAGAAAATCAATTTTTCGTGGTAGAACATTAATCTTTTGGGTTTAAAATTAATTTATTTGATTTCAAATTTGCTTTCTTTATTGAAAGTCAATTTTTTAACTGCAAACTTGACTATTCAATTTTTTGTCAAATGTTTATCTTTCTTTTATAGATATTTAATCTTCTTGTTTAAAAATTCATCTTTTTGGTTGAAAATTTAACTATCTTGTTAAAAAGTCCCTTTTTTGGTTAAAAATAATTATTTCATTTTCGAAATTTACATTTTTGAGTAAGTTTAGATTTTCCAGAATAATTATTTCAATTTAAATCAAATAATGCATTGAAATGATTGAAAAATGGTAATTTATCACCTGTTAGAAAAACATAACTTTTGATTGTTATTTGACAAAAAAGTTACTTCTTCTCATGTCAAATAGAAATTTTAATTCTGCTGAATATGTCTGGCTTTGGTAAAATAATGAAATTTTACTTTAGAATATCTGACATTTTTGATCAGTTTTCTTACGCGCTTTTCAAATTTTCAAACCAGAAAGACGATTTTTCTAAAAATATGTTGAACTGTCAATAAAAAAGTTAATTTCTAACCATCTAGTTTAATTTTCTACGAAAATACTTGAATTTTTAAACAAAAAGATTGCGATTTTTCAAATAAAAAATATTTGAATTCATTAGAAAAAAATAAATGATAACAAAATATTACATTTTTTAAACAATAAAGTTTTTCAAAGTTTAAATAAAAAAAAACTTAACTAAATCGTTAGATTATCAACATAAAAAGACGAATTTTCAGCATTATAGGTACATTTTAAACCAAAGAGATGAGTTTTCAACTGAAATTATGAATCTTCAACTCAAAAATATAAATTCTCAACTAAAAATGTAATTGTTGATTTTTCAGCCAAAAAAGTTTTTTCACTCAGTAAAGAAAAAAAGAATTCACCAACTTTTTGAATTTTCAAGCCAAAAAGAAGAATTTTCTATAAAAATAATTAAATTTTCAACCAAAAAAAGATATTATAGCCAAAAACGAAAAATAATTCAACTAAATTGATAAATATTCAACCTGAAATGACGAACTTTGAACAAAAAAGGTATTTTAACCAATAAGATGAATTTACAAGTGAAATCATGAATCTCCAACCAAAAATATTAATTTTTGATGAAAAATAACTTTTCAATAAAATTGTTGGATTTTCAAGAAAATAAAGAAAATGTTTACCAAACAATAAAATCAGTTACCAAAAAAGATGAATTTCCAACCCAAAATATAATAGTAGACTTTTCAATCAAAGAGGGTTAACTTTCTAAATAATTTTTTTTTGAAAAACGATATTCTCCTTCCGCTCCGCTGGGAATTAGTAGTTCTGTGGTTCGATTCCCGGCGGAGCGAAAGAATATCTTTTTTCAGAAAAAAAATTATTTAAAATAATTTCTCTTGCATAGTTCCATCTAGTCTCAAAAGACGTTAAATATTGGCTGTGTCTTTATTGATAATACAGATTCCTTGAAAAATTTGATATGTAGGATCTAGCAAAATAATACGTGTACTTCTGAAAAAAGTTTCTTCTCTCGATCTCTCTAGCGGCTTAATGGGAAAACACCTGACCGGAAATCAGTAGTTCTGGAGTTCGATTCCCAGCGGAGCGAAAGAAGATCTTTTTTCAGAAAAAAATGGTTTAATATAATTTTTTTTTCTATACCTCCATCTAGTCTGAAAAGACGTTAAATATTTTCTGTTATTACCTGAGGATAATACAGATTCCTTGAAAATTTCCCAAAGAAACAATCTTAATATGTAATAAAATACACGAATCGTCTTATCTGAGAAAAGTATGTTAGTGGTTGTTTTAAAAACCAAACTTTGGAAAATGTAATTTTGCTATTTTCATGAAAAATCATTTTGTTTATGTCTGTGTTTTTAAACTACTATCTTTTCTTAGCTGGAATTAAAAAAAGTTGTGAACTTCTAGAATCTTTCACTTAATTAAAATATATTAGAAAGGAATTTAAAACCTAAGGAAACAAAAAAGGAAAAAGCAGGTCTTTTAAATAGTAATTTTTGTGTTTCTCAAATTTCATTCACGCTCACTAAAAAAATACTTTGAACAGCTAAAGGTTCTGTACTGAAAATAATGAATTAAAAAAATTCCTAAAGAAAAGAAAAAGAAGAAAAAGAAAAAAATTCCTTTAGAAATGTGTTTTTATCAATATTCACGAGATACATGAATGCAGTGAGCGGACTATAGCCACTGTTAAGTTAGCTGACGTGCGCAGCTCGGCTCTCACATGCGGAGAACCGCTGGCCCGGAAGAGAGGGGGTAGCGAAGCAACGTGCGTGCCCGACGTTCGTGCGCGCGCTGGTCGCTGCTCTAACCGGGGTTCTCCGCACGTGAGAGCCGAGCTGCGTTCGTCAGCTAACTTCACCGTGGCTTCAATCCGCTCTCTGCCCATATGGAATACTTTTTTAATAATGAATAAAATCCCCTTTTTTGGCAAAATTCTCCTTTTTACCTGAAACTGAACTACTGAACCCCTATGATCCCTGAAATTGTGATAACCATTACTCTTTTTCAAAGAAAAAGACTCCGTGCACCTAAAATAAAATTTTTTTCTACAGAATTTTCAAATTAAATTACAAGGGTCACTCGAAAGTTCCTCATTTCAACAAACTAATAAACCGCAATCTTCTAATTGTTTCTCGAGAGAGGAAAAGTTGGACTTTGTTTCTTTTAGGTAATTCTAATGCAAGGCACGAAATGTGCTCGCTTCATCATTAATGTTTGTAATTTCGAAATTTATATATAGTCTTATTTCTCATCAAATAACCTTTTTCGTCTTTTTCGTCTTCTTCCGGTATCAGACTTTGCGGAAGTCAAAGATATTTATTCATGTCACGACTTAGCACCGAGAATACACGCGAGTAATAGAATAAAAATAATTTTAGATGTTAAGACATCTTATTTTTTGGTAAATGTATTTGTGGATACTACAATATATTTTATAAGCGATGGAAAACCTGGAAATCAGAAATTTGAAAAAAAAATCTTATAAATATGAGTGTGTTTCTATAAGGCGCACTTTAAATGACTGTCAAGGATAAGATTTTTGACATTTTAATTTGAGACTGTTTTGTAACGGTGATAAAATATTTTATGTTGAAAATTTCACAAGAATAAAATTCTGGTCCTTGAGTAGGGCGGAAATTCAGAATTGATCAAAGAAAAGTCAGGGATTTTTGAAAATGCCTGAGTAGCCCGAGTTAGTAATTTTTTTTGTATTTCTATATTTCAAGATTTTTTTATTTGCTTCCATATTCACAAATTTTATTACAAAATCATACTTTTTGGTGAAGAATTTAACTGTCTTGTTGAAAATAATTCTTCTTTGTTTGAGGATTCAACTATTTTATTTAAACATTTAAACATTATTTAAACATTTTTGGTCGATTTTAACTGTTCTTTGTTAAAAATTTGAATCTAGTCTGGCTAAAATATCTATTATTATATTATTTATTTCAAATTTATCTTTTTTGGTTGAAAATTTATCTCTCCAGTTGAAAATTCGTTTTTTTGTAGGAAATTAATTTCTTAAACTTCAAATTGAACTATTACTGTTGAAGATTTATAATTTTCTTTGAAAATTCATCTCTTTGGTTGAAAATTCAACTATTATGTTGAAATTTTATTTTTTTCTAGATTTTTGTTTAAACTGAAAATGTAACTTTTCCATTCATTGTTGAAAATTTATATCTTTCAATTGAGAATACGCCTTTATTAGTCGATAATAATCTTTTTGGGTGGAAATCCTTTTATTTAGTTAACAATGCAACAGCTCGATTGAAAATGAACTCTTGTGTTCAAAACTAAACTGTTTTACAGAAAATTCGTCTTTTGTAATGGAAATTAAATAATTTAAAAAAATTTTCCTTCCTTGACTGAAAAATCTTTATTAATTAGAAATTGTTTTTTTTTGGTTTCAGAATAATTTGTTTGATTTGAAAACTCATGAATTTGGGTAAAACTTCAATTATTTTGTTGAAAATTTAATTTCTTTGTTCATGATTAAATTTTTTTTCTAAATTATACTTTTTTGTTGTTGAAATATTTAGTATTATATTATTCCTTGCAATATATTTTTAGTTGAAAATTTTTCTCTTTGGTTGAAAATTTTGTTGTTCAAAAATTAAATTTTCCAACTTAAAATTCAATTATTCCACTTTTGGTTGAAGATTGATTTCCTTAAATTGGGAATTCAACTGCTTGGGTAAAAATACAATAATTTTGTGAAGAATTAGTTTTTTGGTTGAAGGTTTATCCCTTTGTTTAAAAATTTAACTATTATCTTTATTTTTTCAACTGCAAATGGAACCTTTCTATTTTTTGTTGAAAATTGATGTGTTTTAGTTGAAATTTTTTTTTAAACTAATATTTTTGGTTGAAATGTTTTCTTTTTCAGTTGCAATGCAAGTATTTGGTTGAAAATTGATTTTTTTAAATTGGAAATTCAATCACTTGGGTGAAAGTAGAACTACGATGTGACAATTTATTGTTTTGTTTGTTAAAAATTTAACTATTATGTTGGAAATTTATTTTTTGTCTACGATTTAATTATTCAACTGGAAATAAAATTCTCATATTTTTGATAAAAAATTGATAATTTTTAGTTGAAAATTTCTTCTTTTTGGTAGAAAACTAATCCTCTTGGTTGACATTTTCTCTTTTTTGGTTGGAAAATTCAACTTCTGGATTAAAAGTTACATCTTTTTGGGTTGAAAATGTACCTATTTAGTTGAAAATTGAATTTTTTGTTCAATATTAAATAATATTTCATTGAAAAATCAACCTTTTTTGGTAGAAAATTTGATTATTTTGTTAAAAGTTCAAGTATTTTGTTTTAAAATCATCTCTTTTCTTGAAAACTCCACTGTCATTAAAAAATCAATTATTCGGTTGAAAATGCAACTGGGTATGTTTCAAATTTGATCTTTTTTGTTTTAAGATTCGAAAATTTAGTTGAAAATGGATCTTCGCAGATTTAAAACTCAACATTTTAACTAAAATTTCCACCATTTTATTAAAAACTTAAATATTTTGTTAAAAGTTAAAAAGTTTGGTTGAAAAGTATAATCTTTTTGGTCGAAAATTCAACTATTTGCACAAAAATTTGTCCATTTGGATAGAAAATTCATCTTTGAGTGTAAAAAATTAATTTTTTTCAGTTGAAGTAAATTGTAAATTTCAAAATTGTGATATAATTTTTATCTCGTTTAAAAAATATTCCATGTTAAAAATGTTACAAGATTGAAATGCTGGTCTTTGAATGTTAACATTTGGAGAAATTTGAAAATGAAATTTTGTGGTGATCCTGGCATTGCGAAAATTGAGTAGAAAAATCTATTGAAAAAAGTAAAAGTTATTAAAAATTCATTGCTTGGAAGTAACGCATAATTTGATAAATAAGAATATTTTCCAATTCTAATAATACTTTCCTTTTAAAAAGAAAGTGAAAAATAAGGGTGACTTCTGAAGTGTAAAAAATGTTATAGACATTTACTTAAAATTCAGAGCACGTGGATGTAGAGATTGAGTGGGGTCCGATTCATACGTTTTACAACGTGACTGACAATGAGATCACGGTCGCCGATAAGTTGACTCTGTTTATCTACGATAACCTGGAAAACTTTTGCAGAACTCTTGACTTTACTTAATTTTATATTTAAACTATGTTTATTAAAATATTTCCACCTGGTCATTAAATCTCCAGAGACCGGGGCAACACCGGCCGCCGGGGCAAAAGTGAATTTGCGAATAAAATTTCTATTCCTTAATCAATTTAATATTCTTCTTTGTGTAACGTAATCTATTTTATCAGACAAATGGTGCTGCAAACTCAGATCTTGAAAATTTAGGTTGTAACAAAATTTATCAGGGTTGCCATAGGTCAGGGACAATTAGGCAATTTTCGATAAGCTGAAGTTAATTTTATTATTTTGTTGCAAATTCAACAATTTTGTAGAAAAGTTATTTTTCTTGGTTGAAACTTTAACTATTTTGTTGAAAATTCATCTTTTTGAGATGGAAGTTCATGCATTTTGGTTGGCAATTTATCTTCTTCAGTTGACAATTCAAATATTTGGGTGAAAATTCATTTCTTTGGTTGAAAATTATTCCATCAGGTTGAAAATTTCTTTAAAAATTCAAATATTTGGTTGAAAATTAATGATAGATAAACGCTTATCTTTTGGCCTGCTGGCCTAAAAAAAATTGAATTGCTTACACTTCCATTTTTCACAGAATTTTCTCACAAATCAACCCTTAGATCTTATATCCATCCACACCTTATCTCTAATGCCGCTCGCTCTTATCGCCTTGCCTTCCTCGCTTCGCCTCGCACGCATGTCCCTACTTTCTCGCTTTGCCTCGCCACGCACGCATATCCCTACTTTCTCGCTCCACCTCACATTGCTAAACTCTGCTTTTGCGGCTAATACCTGATACTTCCTCTTCTATTTGCAATCTTTCCTTTTCCATACATCTTCCTTCTTCCTTCTTTTTTTCTCCATCTTACCCAACACCTCCTTCACTCATGCTACTACCCGTTTGTCCCCCCTTTTATGCAATAATACCACCCTGCTTGTCCCACTCCTTTCAACCTTTATGAACTCCTCCCACCAGTGCTCCACTCTTGTCCCCCCCCCCTTCCCACAGTTCACACATTCTCTCCTACCTACAAAGCCAGAACCTATTAAAACCCTTCATGAGCTTACATCTCATCCTCGCTATAAACTCCTGACTTCCTTTCTCTCCGTTCTCACACAAAAATTGCGCTCTCTCCGTTGGCATAATCCAACCATAGTTCCCGTTGAATCTTGACTCTCTTATTCTCTCCTCCTCTGCTGCCTTCTCTTCCTCCATGTCGTTTTTCTTAACCATCTCATATACCTTCTTTCCTTCCTCATGCATCCTTTTCACTTCATTGATGTGCAGTCCATTCGTTCTAAAATACCTCCCTTCCAACCTCCATGTTCCCACTCCCTCTCCCGTTCTTCTTCTCCCACGAACACTCCCTGACTAACTCACCTCCCTCCCTCCTCTTCCAAAAATTTCTCTTCATATTTATACGCCCGACTACCTGTTAGAATCCATAAGCTCGTTCTCCCCGTCTTCCCTCCTGACAATATAATTAGGCGTGTTCCTATACAACCCTAGTGTCCACTTCACATACCTCACCTGTATCCTATTTACCTTCTCACTCTCCTTCCACCCCACACCTCTACTCCATACAATAGAATAATCATCACTAATGAGTCAAACAATTTCATTCTCCTTCCCAAATCTTCTGCGAATAAATTCTTTCCCAACGCCGACATCTGCCTCATCACCACATTTGCCCTTCTCACTCTTTCTTTTATGTCACCATCCACTCCCCCATTTCTCCGAAACATGAAGCCCATTTACACAAACTCTTTAACCTCCTGCACCGCCTTTCCCTCCTACTTCCACTCTTGTTCCTTATCCCTTCCACCTTCTTTTCTGAACACCATAACATTGGACTCTTCCACATTCAGCTTTAACCATTTCTTATCCAATTATCTTCTCAACGACTTCATCATCTCCTTCAAGGCCTCCTCGCTTCTTGACAGAAACACTGTCATCTGCTTACGCAAGTGTCCGAATTCTACCCCATCCCACCCTAACTCCTCCTGCCTCTCCGGCCTCCAGTTTGATTTCGATATCCGCAAAATCACAAAAAGCGTTGGGCTGAGTGGGCACCCTTGCCTTGACCCCCTATCCATCCAAAATCTCTCCGGAATCCCCTCAACTTCTCTTTCCTTATCTTTTGTCTCTTTATTACCCTCTTGATCAGTCCTCTCTTCACTCTCCTCTCCTCCAACGCCTCCCACAACCTCCCCCTATTCGCCGAAGGAAACGCACCTTTGAGATCCACAAAAAACGCGTACACTCTCGACCTCTTCTTCGCTAATTCTCTATCCACCACGTGCTGCAGAACGTACCTAAATATTTTCGATAGTACTCCTACCCGCCCTGAAGTTCACCTGCGTCTCCGGCAATATTCCTTTTCTCTCTACACCCTTCCGTAGCCTCTCTGCCACCACCATCGCGTAAACTTTATAAGCCGTATTCATTAGTGCAATCCCTCTATGATTTACCTGCCTATGCCTATCTCCTTTCGTATACAGTAGCACTATCAACCCCTCTCTTCACCCTCCTGAGAATCCCTACACCTTCCATACTTTCTTCACTACCTTCTTCAGTATCTTCCTAACGTCTTGTGTACTAAATAGCCCCGCTTCGTTCTCCACCCTGCCCAGCCCTGCTGGCTTTGACCTTCTTAACTTCCTTATCTGTTTCTCTATCTACTCGTCATTCAGCTCCTCTATCTCTGCCTCTCTCGTTCTTCTACTCCCATAATCTCTCTTTCTTGCATCTGAGCCCTGAAATGATTCTTGAAAAAACTCCCTCCATTCCTGACTCTCTATCTTCTCACTTATCCCCACTCTACGCTTCCTAAACCTATTTATTATCTGCCACACATCCCCATCTGTCTTGACACTTCTCAGCTCCTCTGCCTGATTTTTCTCCTTTTCCTGTTCTTTCTTCTCACACATCAATCCGAACCCTTTCCTCATTTCTACGTACTCCTAATTTTTTGCAGTCCCCTCTCTTCACTTCTTGTACTTTCTCTTCACCTTCTTCCTCATCTTTTCACATTCCCTATCTCACCACGGCTTCACCATTCCTGTTTTCTGCTTACTGAATACCTTCTTTTGCACACAAACTTTCTCTTTCAAATCCTCCCATATCTCTTTCACCGACTCTCCTTCAAAGCGTAACTTCCCTTACTGCTCCTGATACTTCTCAATCGCCTCCCTCGTACAGCTCACCCTCTCCTCCGTCGACACTTCTTTCCTACCATTGCCTTCCTCCGCTCTGTCCCCTTATGGTTGAAAATTAATGTATTTTGTTAAAAGTAATTCTTCTCCAGTAGAAAATTGATTTTTCGGTTTAAAATTTATATTTTTGTTTAGAAATTCATTTCTTTAGTTAAAAATTAGTCTTTTTTCATTGCAAATTGATTTTTCACCTGAAAATTCAACTACTCTATTTTTTTCGATAATTAATCTTTTTTTATAAAAGTTTGATCTTTGTTGAGAATTACTTTTTTGGCTGAAAATTTAACTATTCTATTTGAAGTTGAAAGTTTTATCTCTTTTAGTTGAAAATTGGCTTTTTTTGGAAATAGATGAATTTTTAATAAAAAAAGACTGCATTTTTTCAAGTTAAACTTTCATCCAGGAAAACCTTCAGTTCATTTTTTGACAAGAAAATATGAATTTTAGATAAAAAGTAAATTTTTCACGAAATAGTTAAATTTTCAACAGAACAGTAGAATTTCTAACAAAAAGTATCACTTTCCAACAAAATAGTTTTATTTTCAACCAAACAGTTACATTTTTATCAAAGAAAGATGAAATTTCTCTTAAAACAGATGAATTTTTAATAAAGAAAATTTTTTTTTATAAATTCTTGAATTTTGATCCAGAAAAGATTTCAGTTCTCTTTTCAACACCAAAATATTAAATATAATCAAAGAGTAAATATCTCACAAAATCTTTAAATTTTCAACAAAACAGCAGAATTTTCAATAACCAAAAAGTATGACTTTTCAACATAATTGTTAAATTTTAAACCAAACAATTGCATTTTGATCCAAGATAGATGTAGTTTTGGCTAAAGAAGGTGAATTTTGAAATCAGAAAAACAAAATTTCAAGAAAGATTTGAATTTTCAACCAAATAGTTGCATTTTTATTCAAGAAAGATGAAATATTTTTCCTAAAACAGATCAGTTTAAAGAAAAACTTAAAAAAATAGTTAAATTTTCATCCACAGAAGATTCCAGTTCACTTTCCAACACCAAAATAAGAAAAAGACAAATTTTCAACAAACGATTTAAATTTTGATCCAAAAGAATTTAAATGGACTTTTCTACAGAAAGGTACAAATTTCGAACAGAAAGTTAATTTTTTTAAGAGATAGTTGAATTTTCAACAAAACAGTGGCATTTTTGTCCAAGAAAGATGCAATATTTCTACTTAAAAAAGATGAACTTTTAAATAAAAAAGAAAAATCTTCAGAAAAAATATTGTTCATCCAAAAAATATTTCAGTTCACTTATCAGCAACAAAATATACTGTAACAAATCGTAACTAAATGTCTCGACACGCGCCCCCCCCCCCTATGAGCTATTACGTAATTAAAGTACTGTCCCTAACATACCGTAGGAATCGCCAAAAACCGAAGATTTTGGAATATGATATTTTAAAACTGCTAAATGCAAAATTAATTTTTTCGATGTTTTTTATTTTATTCCTCATCAGCAGAAAGAACCCGCTGATACCAAGGGTTAATGGCAGCGTCTGGCGATCCCTTAACTACTTCAAAACAATACGCATCATATTTTGCGCAATATTATTGACTTTATATTACGATGTATGCAAGATTGAAAATGATTCAAAACCTAAAATTGTAATTGAGATATTTCGGAAACTAAGATACATAACACGTTTCAATCCTTTAATGTATTCAGTACAACGAAACCTCATCGAGATCAAATCAAGGGGTTTAATTCATCAAAGTCCGCTTTGTTTACGATTGCGCTATCGACCTATTTGAGATCCGTTCTTGAACGACTGTCTCGATTGAGCATTTCAGTTCCAGTAAACGTTGCTAAATCAACTAAGGCGACTACAATATTGAAAAGCGATCGGCGCCACCGTGTGCGTCATCTTGATCGGATTAATGGATTCTACCTTTAAATGGACCACTTCAAATTACTCGGCTTCCGTATGTCTGGAAAATTTCTCCTCCCGTTTGGATTATTATGCCGGATCACTATGCAGAAACTGACCTAGTTAGCCTCTTTTCAAAAGGGGCGCTGACAAGGCCCTGCCCAGTATTTCTATTTTGAATAAAAGAGGCTAAATCATATTTGGGTATTAATAGGGCTTTATGAGAGCGGTATCTTCAATTATTAACTAGCATACTCTCGCTGATCCGATTAAAAAATTATTAGATGACATCTAGACACGAGTTTAATCTAACCTAGTAATTTTGAATCAATTTTTGTATTATTTTTGAATTTATCAGATCAAACTGATATTTCTATATAATTAATATTTGTGTTTCCTTTTTGATTTCTCATTAGCACAAAGAACCCACCTGCTGCCAAAGGCAGTGACAGCGTCTGGCGATCCGTTAGCTACAAGAGGGGAAGCGTGGATGAAAAAGTAAGGCAAGCAGGTAGATGGCGATGTATAAATTATATATAGATTAGAAAAATATACAAATCAAAAAAGAGCATTACAAAACTTATTTAAAAGAAAGTTGCAAATGTAGATAAACTCGTTTATATAACCATATTATTCAGTCATTTCACTAATTCGATTCGAAAAATATAATTTTGTTAGAAAGAAATAAAATACCTTTTTCACCAAAAAGTAATCTTTACTCTCTACAATTATTATAATTTCAAAAACAAGCGTATTCTCGAAAAAAATTGGAAGGGCCCTGGCAAGTTTTCCCTAAGTAGGGTTATCATCTGCAAAAGCGTTACAAGCCATGTGTGGCTCATCAGGATAGCCGCAGTTCAAGAAAAACCTGAAAATTAGGGGATTTGATTGGTCAGAGAACTCCTATTGAAGACACTTTAGTTAATTGTCAAACATGATAAATTATTAAATTTTAATTTGAAATGAATGGTCCGGGAAAATGAAAAAGTGGTCTAGGGAAAATTGAGGAATTTTGAAATTGAAGTTTGCGGTCATCCTGATATAATTTTCTTGTTAGTAATTTATTTTACTTTTATTTCTTGTTTTCAGTTTCTTCTTCCTGACGATTATATTTTCAGTTCAAAATTTAATTATTTGGTTGTAAATTTAACTATTTTATCAGAAAATTACCTTCTTGTTAAGCAGTCACTAAAATATTTCTCAGTTAAAAATTCAAATATATTTTGAAAATTCGTTTTTTTTTTTGAAAATTCATCAGAGGGGCAATTATGTAACTTTTCAATTTCTATTTCCACTTTTACGAAATTCACGTTTTTAATGTTTGTGACGATTCAAAATTGAAAAAAAGACAACCGACGTGAATTTCGAAAAATTGGGAGTGAAAGTGAAAAAATTAATAATTATTCTCCTGTTTTAGCAGAAATTTAATCTTTTTCGGCCGGAAATGCTACTCTCTGGTTGAAAATTAATCTTTTTTGATGAGGGATTTGACCATTTTGTTGAAAATTTGCCTTTTTTGGTTGAATTGAACTATTTTTTTATTTAAAAATAAAATGTTTTCAGATTGAAATATCCCCTATTACATAATTCGTCAAAAATGCATCTTTTTTGGTTCAAAATTCATATTTTCGGGTTGGAAATTCAACTGTTCTGCAGAAAATTCGTTTTTTTTTTGGTTTGAAATTTTAACAGTTTGGATGAACTTTTTTTCTTGCTTCGCTGAAAAATCACTATTTGTTAAGAGGTTATTTTTTTGGCTGGAAAATCTATAATTTTATATTAAAATTCATTTTTCTGGCTGAAAATTCGTTCTTGCGTTAAAATTTTGTTGATACAAAAAAAGGTTCATCTTTTTTCATTTGACAATTCGAACATGTGGTCAAAAATTGAATTATATAGGTTTAAAATTGAACAATTTGGTTCAAGACTAAAATATTTTTCCGAAAGTTCAACTGTCTTGTGAAAAGTTGGTCATTTCTGGCAAAAATTAAAATACTTTGTTAAAAATTCATTCTTTGTTGTTGCAAATTCATAATTTTTGTTGAAAATTCATCCATTTGGTTGAAAATTTGACTATTTTGTTGAAAATTCGAATGTTTGTTTCAAGAATCATATATCTTGTTTAAAATTCGTTTTTCTTTTCTTTAAATTAATTTATTTCATCGAAAATTTACCTTTTCTATTTTTGATTGAAAAGTCATCTATTTTACTCAAAAATTCACAGGTTGGCTTCAAATTTTTATTATTATTTTTTTTTTTGAAAAATCATCTTTTTATAAAGAAAATGAATCATCTTGGTTGAAAATTCGTCTGATTGAGAATTCATCTTTATAGGATAAAAGTTCAATAATTTGGCCAACAATTTATCTGCTCTCTTGAAAATTAATTTTTTTGATTGCACATTCATCATTTTGGTGGAAAATTGGACTAGATATTTTGTTGAATATTCGTTTCTATTTATTTTTTTTAAATTAATTTCTTCACCGAAAATTCTTAGTTAAAAATTCACCTATTTGTTCGAAAATTCATATATTTTGTCAAAAATTCGTTTTTATTATTTTTTAAAAATTAATTTTTCAACGAAAATTTAACTTTTCTATTTTTTGTTAGAAACTGATGTATTTTAGTTAAAAATTCACCTATTTCATTGGAAATTCCAATATTTCTTTGAATATTCACCTATTGTGGTTAAAAATTTATCTTATTGGATGAAAATTAGATTATTTTGTTGTAATGTCAATTTTTGTTGTTAAAAATGTAACTTTTTTATTAGAAATTCTTTTTTTTTTTTTTTTTTGGTGAAACTGTTATACTTTTTGTTGAGAATCCATATTTTTCTTGAACATTCGAATATCCGGCTTGAAAATTCAATTATTTTTGGTTAAAAGTAAATATTTTTTGCTTAAGAATTATATTATTTTATTTAAATGTCATCTTTTTCGGTTAAAAATTCAACTGTTTTGTTGAAAAATCGTCCTCTCGGATTGAAAATTCACCTTTCATGCTGAAAAGTAATCTTTTTTGGTTGAAATAAATTCAAAAATAAAATGTTTTCTTCAATTTTAATATGAAATTCTTTTGTTTCATTTATAAAAGATTCTATGTTACAAACGTTACATGAATAAAATGTCCTGGGCCCATGTTAGTTTACCTGAACAGGGCCATACCAGAAGTAGGGCAAACTGGTCAGAAACTTGCTAGGCCCACATCAAGCTTTCTGCACGGGAGAGAGAATCTCATCCGTATAACCGAACTGAACCAGATATGAATTAGCAAGCACATTCTGCTTCATTCTTATTCTCTGTAGAATGGAATGCATTGTCCGGAAAAGGAAAAGAGAGATAAAAGCAGAAAAAGTTATTAGCTACTGCAAGCTTTCCGACTGCGGCAAATGTTTTTCTAGCTCAGTGAATGGTAACGTTATGCTTTTGTTCATCCAAAGTCCATTGCGGAAAAGTCAAGACTGGTTATTTTACTCTCGCCTTCGACTTTAGAATCGAATTTCAGATTTTTGGAAACACATTTTATCGAGCTTTTGAGACCTTATCCGATCTCTTTCACTTCTCACTTTACTGCTTGCCACAGGAAAATGACATTATTGGAAAAGAAATTTCAAAAGAAAGAGGATATGGAAATCAAGTCCACAACTTGCGGCCATATAGAATAAACCTGGAATAATCGGGAATAAAGTCAAAGTAGGGTAATCGGTACGATGATTGGACATTAAAGGAATTTCTCCCGGTTTAATAAGTTTGGAAAAAACACTATAGGCTTCAACAGAAATTCTAAAATACACAGATAAATAATTAATTTTTTTAAGTTTAAAATTGTCATACTAAATTAAGCCTCAAGAATAGTGGATGATTCATATTTTTTTTAAGTTAAGAATAATTTAAAGACCGCAAAAACTTCGCAAAAACTTTCTCCTGAGGATTATCTCTTTAGTTATAAATTTTATTATTTGGCTGAAGCTTTAACAATTTTTTTAAAACGATTAAAATATTGCATCTTTCTTGGACAAAAACGCAACTGTTTTGTTGAAAATTCAACTATTTCCTAGGAAATTTACTTTTTGTTTAAAATTTGTATTTTTCTGCAGAAGCGTCTATTGAAATCCTTTTGGATGAAAATTTAACTCTTTTTTGAAAATTGGTCTTTTTGATTTAAAAATTCACCTATTTTAGTAGAATTTTTATTTTAATTTGACAAAAATGAAACTGTCCGTTTGAAAATTTAACAATCTTGCTTGAAAGTCATACTTTTTGGTTAAAAATTCGACTATTTAGCAGAAAATTAACTCATAGTTTACAATTCTTATTTTGGTGTTGAAAAGTGAACTGGAATGTTCTTTGAATGGAAATTTAACTATTTTTTTTTATTTCATCTGTTTTAAAAGGAAAATTTCATCTTTCTTGAATAAAATGCAACTGTTCGGTTGAAAATTCGATTCTTTTTTTAATTTTTGTTTCTCTGATTTCAAAATTCACCTGCTTTAACAGAAATTACATCTTTCTTGGATAAGAATGCAACTGATAGGTTTAAAATTCAACAATTTTGTTAAAAAGTTAGTTGTTGAAAATTCTTCTGTTTTGTTGAAAAGTTAACTATTCTGTAGAAAATTTACTTTCTGGTTAAATTTAGTATTTTGATATTAAAAAAAGAACAAAAATCTTTTCTGGATGAAAATTGAACTACTTTTTATATATATTTTTTTCAATTAAAAATTCATCTGCTTGAAGAGAAATTTCACCTTTCTTGGATAAAAATCTAACTGTTTGGTTGAAAATAAAACTATTTTGTCAAAAAGTCATGTTTTTGGTTGAAAATTATACTGTTTTGTTGAAAATTTAGCTATTTCGTAGAAAATGTAAGTTTTGTTTAAAATTCATATTTGTATGTTAAAAAATGAACTGAAAGCTTTCCTGGATAAAAGATCAAAATTAAAAAACAATTTGTCCTTTTCGTATAAAAAATTCATCTGTTTGAGTACAAATTTCATCTTTCTTGGAAAAAAATTCAACTATTTAGTAGAGAATTCAACTATTTTGTTAAAAAATCATCCCACTTAGTTGACGAAATCCATCTTTTTGGATGAATAATTAAATTTTGTTCGTAGAAACATATTTTTTGTCTAAAACTTCATATTTTGATCTTGAAAAGTCAATTGGAATCTTTTCTGGACAAAAATTCAGCTATTTTAAAAAAATTTGTTTCCTTTTCAAATAAAAATTCATCTATTTTAAGAGAAATTTTATATTTTTTTGATAAAAATGCAACTATTGGGTACAGAATTCAACAGTTTTGTTAAACATTCGTCCTTCTTGGGTAAAAAATCCTTTTTTTGGATTGAAAATTCAATTTCTTCCTTAAAAACTTATTTCTTGGTTAAAAATTCATATTATGATCGTGAAAAGTCAACTAAAATCTTTTTAACAAAAAGTTCGACTATTTTTTTTAAATTTATCTTTTTGATTTATAAATTTATCCGATTTGGTAGAAATGTCTTTTTTTATGAAAACGCAACTTTTTTATTAGAAATTATTCTTTGCTTAAGTATTCAACTATTTTATTCGAAAGATTTGGTGAATCACTTTGTTCAGAAATCATTTTTTTTATGATGAGTTATATTTCAAGTTGAAAATTCATCTCTTTGTTTGAAAATTTAACTACCTGTGTAAAAGTTAAACTTCACTGTTAAAAATGTATTTTTTTGATTTACAGCTTATCTCTTTGGTTATAAGTTTATCTGCTTAGTGGAAAAATCTATTTTTTTTAAATTAATTTTTTAACTGAAAATGTAACTTTTCCATTTTTTTAAGATTTATCTTTTTTACTTAAAAATTCTCCTTTTTTTGTTAAAAGAAAATTTCTCTGTTTTTAAAATTTCATTTTTATTGGGTAAAAATGCATCAGTTTCGTTGAAAAATAATTTGTTGCTGAAGTCATATTTTTTATTGTAAATTCAATTTTTCTAGAGAAAATTCGTCCTTTGGCTTCATTCACAATGACAGTGATTGGTAAACCATTTATCGATATACATATATAATTTTACGGTTAGAATTCTACTATCGTGTATAATAATTCACAAAATTTAATTAAAATCCGAATTTTCTTACGCAAATCAACCTTAACTATTGGAGAAAAAATAATAATTTTCAACAGCGGACAGTCCTAGCCTCATGAGATTTTCGTTTTAATTCCTTTACTGAATGCTAACTTCATGCTGAAGAACAAATTTTAATTTTCTTCAAAGATTTTTGGACGATGAAATTGTGCGAGTTATCGAATAAAAAAGTCATTAGCACCATACTCGCATGCGCGGCGCCTTCTCAAGTGGTAGTGACCTTCTTTGGTCAGCCGTGTCCTTAAATATAATATGATGTGTCACCGCGAAAACTGAGGTAGCTAAACTTTCCAAATTTTTTTGAAAATTTCTGGATTATCTCAATTTCCGTATATTTTCAAAATTTTCAAAATTCCCGAAATGTCCAAAATTTCTAAAATATTCAAAATCTCTAAATTATGAAAGTTATCAAAATTTCTGAATTTTACAAAATGTTCAATTTTCTCAAATTTCCCAAATTTTCTAAAATTTGTGATATTTTCTAAAATTTGTGATATTTTCTGAAATTTGTAAAATATTCCAAATTTTCAAACCTACCAAACTTTCTAATATTTTTGAATTTTATGAAATGTTGAAAATTTCACAAATCATAAAATTTTCTGAAATTAATGTCAAAAATTTTTAAATTTTCAACGTTATTTAAATTTCTAAAATTATCAAGAGTTCTAGAATGTTCCAATTTTTTTGAATTATCGAAATTAAATATTATATTTAAGAACACGGCTGACCAAAGAAGGTCACTACCACTTGATAAGGTGCCGCTTGCGAGTATGGTGCTAATGACTTTTTTATTCGATAAATCACATAATTTCATCGTCCAAACGTCAAAACTGAACTTCAAAACGCATAATAACGACATCCAAACGATTGGTAAACAATTTTTTTAACAAAATTCAAATTAAGTAATTAATTCGTAATACAGAGTAATTCAGGTAATTCAGTGCAATATACATAGATGATGCAAATAGTAATTAAATTTTCTTAACTGCAAATTGACCTATTATGTTTTTTGTTAGAAATGCATAATTTTTATATGAAATTTGTTTGAATTTTTTTTAATTCAACTACTTGCTCGAAAATTAAAATACTTTGTTGACAATTTTTTTTTGGTTGAAGGTACATAATTTTATTTGGAAATTCACCTCTTCGTTGAAAATTTACCAATTTTTTATATTGAATATGCTACAATTCCATTGTTGGTTGAAATTTATTCATTTTTCAGTTGATAATTCAACTATTTGGTTGAAAATTCATAATTTTTTTCTCGAAAATTTGTCTTGTTCAGCAGAAAATTCATCTTTTTGGTTAAAATGTCAACAGATTCATAAATTTTGTTGAAAATTTGCCTTTATTCGTGGAAAATCTATCTTTGTTGCTTGAATATTTTGTTGAAGTTATCTTTTTTTTCTAAAATTCAATTGTCTTGTTTAAAATTCGTCCTTTTGAATTGAAAATTCATATTTTATTGTACAAAAATCACCCTTATTAATTAAAAAGTTGATCTTTCTTGGTTGAAGGTAAAATCATTTTGTTGAAAATATAAATATTTTGTTGAAGGAATTTCTTTTGTTCTAAAATTCAACAATTTTGTTGGAAACTTGCCCTTTTTTATTGAAAATTCATCTTTCATGGTAGAAAAATTATCTTTATTAATTAAAAAATTCATCTTTTTTGGATGAAAAATCTAACATTCGGTTAAAAATTTAATTATTATGTTAGAAAAATCATATTGATTAATTGAAAAATGCATCTTTCTTGGCTGGAAATTAAATTATTTGGTTGAAAATGTAAATATTTTGTTGAAGTTATCTTTTTTTTCTGAAATTCAATTGTTTTGTTTAAAATTCGTCCTTTTGATGCAAAATTTATCATTCTTGGTTGAAAATTCAACTGTTTGGATGAAAATGTAATTATTTCGTTGAAAATTAAATTTTTTTTTTAATTCAATAACTTCGTTAAAGTCATCCTTTTTAAATCTAAAATTCAACTGTTTTGTTGAAAATTCGTCCTTTTGGATTGAAAAGTCATATTTTATAGTAGAAAATTCACCCTCGTTGAATGAAAAATTCATCTTTCTTGGTTGAAAATAAAATTATTTTGTTGAAAATATAAGTATTCTGTTACAGTCATCTTTTTTGTTCTAAAATTCAACCATTCTGTTGGAAACTTGCCCTTTTTTATTGAAAATTCATCTTTTACGGTAGAAAAATTATCTTTATTAATTAAAAAATTAATCTTTCTTGGTTGAAAATTTAACTGTTTGGTTAAAAATGTAACTACTTTGTTAAAAATTTGATTAAGTTTTTGAAAATCCAACTATTTTGTCAATTCAATATGTTTTTCTGGAAAAATTATCTTCATTAATAATTAAAACATTTATCTCCTTCGGTTGAAAATTCAATTATTTGGTTAAAAACTGAAGAGTTTTTTTGAAAATTCAAATATTTTGTTCAAATCATCTTTTTTTGGTTAAAAAATCATTTT
>CAKNXH010000136.1:5573-37739 GCA_932178445.1 Andricus quercusramuli
GGAATTATGTAGAAAGAGCTAGAGGCAAAAAACGCGGTTTTTAGTGGTTTTTATTTTTTTTGAGGTCGTTCCAACACTTTTAAGAATCTGAAAAAAATGACAGGAATTTTTGAGCCAAAAATACATGACATAATTTTTTTTTAGCGAGGAGTCGGTCTTTGTTTCCGATATAAAAATTTTTGAAGTTTTCAAACGGCTGTAAAAATTTGAATTTTGCGTCAAAAGAATTCTCGGCTCCATAGGTTTATAGCGCTTGAAAAACCCTACAATTTGCTTCTTTGTTATTTTATCTAGCTCAAAAATTGACCGAGATATTGCAAAAAAACTCGCCAGCACTCAATGGTGTCCCATGTTGCCCCATGGGGATCTAGGGGTCTGAAAATCTAGGAAAAGGGGTTTCTATACATGCCGAATATGAGGATGTATTTAGTTATAGAGGTTCCCTACAAGGCAGATTTGACTATCTTATCCGGCTAGACCCTTTACAAATGTTTTATATAATTTGCTGTGAATTCTTAAGAATAGTAATTTACGATGTGGAAAAACTAAAAAAATTAATGTAATTATTTCTGTTCGAAAACTATCGATGAAATCCATCACTTGATCAAAGAAGGAAGTACACTTATTCATGCATAATCAGAAAATATTATATATTGACTTTCAATTAAAATTACTTTAAAGATGAATCGTACAACAAAATATGTTCAAAGTTTTTGGTTTCCTGGTTAGCATATTTAATCAATTACGTTATTGCAAAGTGCTGCCCACATAACGTAGGACCACATCAGAATTACAAACTGGAACATATTCATTTATGACACATAGAATGCTAGGGTTATAACAGTAATAGTGGGCCACCCTTCAGTAGTCGTCCTTCCGTTATTGAACTTGTCTCTTACATACAGCATTTTCACATATGAGTTCAAATATGCCATGAAAAATGGTGATTGATAGACAAATCTTATTGATAAGAAGCTGTGAAATGTCTAGAAAGTTGTTAAATGCATTTCATCTTTCTCCAACTTAAAAATCACTTCCCATACATCTTTCAATATGATTCTAATCGTAAGTGGCTCACTACTGACGCTTTTACCCCATATTCCTTAATGTACTTCTTGTCGTCAAGAATTGGTGAAAAGTCATTGATGATCAGCGTCGGTGATATAAATTCCGTGGTGGTGAACGCACACCCAATGTACAAACGTAAGTTTAACCCTCGGAACACACACAGGGTCTCACATACCCTGTCCTCAAGTTTCTTCCTGAATATCTTTTTTCACGCAGTTTGAAAATTGTCGGGCCTAAAGCCTCGTGGCAGTAGTTTTGGGTCCTCACTATGCATCCCGATGCTTATCCGTACAGCTCTCTAGTCAGTAGGCGTTTAGAACTGTTCGAAGTACCTGCAGGGTCACTCAGACCCTGGTGTGTACCAAACGTCGATTTTGACCAAATATTATTTTTACATAAAAAGTTCAACTTAGTGTCGCTGAGTGCGACACTAAGAGGCTCCGCCACAAGGTGATCGACTGGAGATGCAGAAATGGGCAAGGTGTACAATGAGTCCTTATAAAAAGGATAGAAAAACAAAACGCTTGTGTTGATGTAGCTTATCCCCAAGGTGTTAAGAGCACCAAGCTTATATTTGTAAAGACTGCGCTGGCACTGAGTAATTATAACAACGTTTTGATATTATTTGTTCATTACAATCATATTTCAAGTACATTTCAATTAAGATATACAATTTTCAAGTAGTTTTTGTCAAACAATAATTTTTTTTCACGTTTATTATTGAAAGGAACGCCTCTTCATACCTAAAAAACCACCTTTGCCAACCTGCAAAATAAATACTTTTTTTGTATGAAACACTACAGGAGCATTTTTTCCCTGATTCTACCACTATTCGAGAACACAAACCTAAATTTCCAGCAAAAAATATCCAAAATTTTAATCTTTTTAAATAATTTATTTTTTTGTGTTGGAAAACGGTTTTTTCAGGAATTGTTTTCAATGTTTTAAAATATCGAACAAGACATTCAAGCTATGGAGATTGATTCTATAACGTTTGAAGAATATTTGAGAATTTTTTTAAGTTGATCAGATGGGTAGTGTGACATTGGTATACCGCGGAATAGTGCACAGGGTCTCACAGACCCAGAGTGTGCTCCGAGGGTTAAGGGAGACATTGCCAGTAGTCTTTAGTAGTGTTATGGTCCTTCTGGCAGTCTTGCTTTACGAGGAGAAATGCCACTAAGTCACTGCTGACCCGTGAACCTTGTTCGATGATATATGAGCATAGTTTTCACCCGTAACATGGCATTCCCGTTCGCCTCACCTGGCATGTATTTTCGCCTCCACAAACCAGCGCGGTTTTACTGTAATCCCTGTGTTGTTACGTAGTTCTAATCTCGCCGTCCAAACTGTAGTATAGTTCGTAATTAAGGAATTATTGCTGCCTAGATTAGTTCTGGCAAGGTCCGCATAGAGGCGATTGAATTTAAAGGCCGTAGCACAGCCTCCGCTTTGTGTGCCACATTATGGAGTCACGTAGGAAGGAACTTCTATTGTCACGAGTCAAGTAGTGAACTGTCTCTGTTCCTGTTGGGAAACTACGTTTACGTACAGAGCTTCTGATGACACTGCAAATTACAAGATCGTTTTGATATTGTAATTACCACCAGCTACATTTCAAATTAGTTTCCGGTTTTTCATGCAAAGAAAGTTCGACTATAGAAGAGAAGCGGGCAATGCAGTGCGCATAACATATATCAATTGATAGAAAGAAAAACATAAGTGATAATGCAATGGCAAAATATATAAGACGTAGACCGCAATCTGAGGTTTCCATTATCCATGGAGAAACTTTCATCTACATCAATTAAAAGACTTAAATATTATGTCTTCCAAAACTTCCAGGTGCATCAAGTTTTCCTACCTGTTGGGTTATGCGGCGTGTGTATAGGATGGAGATAAGCCCATGCAGAAATCGCCATACTGGTTCCATTTTACCGATCAGGCCCTGATCGGGTTGGTACGGTCTATCCCGGATGGGGTATATTTCGTTCTTTCAGCGTCGCGTCGTGTCAGACTCAGTGGCCGGGTTACCGCCTACAACGACACCTAGTATGTGCCATGTGAAATAGCGAATTATGTGTGTGCAGTTTTGACAGATATTAAATTTTGAATCAAACTTTAAGTGTAATAAGTGAATAAGGATATAAAAATGGTATTTGAAACATAATTTTCCATTAAAATTTTAATCATCCCAATTAAAAAAATTCCTTTGAATTTCTGGTTTTATTTTTTTTCCAGGTCACACCAGTGCTCAAAGTTTGATCAAAGAAGTTCAAACAACACCAAAACCGCTGGCACTTGAAGTTTATTTTTTTTTTCTTCAGGTCAATTTTTTAATATCTGATACTGTTTTCAGAAATATTATTTCATCAATATAGACTTTAATAATTTTTATTCAGACATAGAAGATAACAACCCTGACTCTGAATCCTCGATCGAAGGTATAGTGGGACTTAGTAACAAAAAGAGGAAATTTTTTTTACCACATTCTATATAAATTATATGAGAAATTATACCAAAAGCAGGTAAAATTAAAATATAAACTTCTGGGTGGCCAAAAAATCAAAATAAATGTTGATATAAAATAGGGTCTCCTACTCCTATTGGATCAACAAATGAAATTTTAATCATCTCTATTTTGGAAATTCCTTTAAAATGGTGCCATTTTTTTGCAAGTCACTCCAGCACTCAAAGTGATCAACGAAGCTCAGACTACACCAAAACCACGATCGGGATCTCACCACAAAAGTTCTTACAAACCCCGCAATAGAAAGCAAACAAGCGAAGAGTTAGGTAAGTTAACAAGGAATTTACAAAAATTATTGAAACTTCCCTTGTGTATCGGTCTACATTCTACACGAGATGAAACATGAGTTCCAGTTTCAACAAAATAGTTGAATTTCGAATAACAAAATTGATTACAACGACAAAGTAGCACTTGCAACTAAATAGTTACATTTTTAACCAAATAGTTGAATTTTCAAACAAATAGATCAATTTTCAACACAAAAAAATTTATTTTCAACCAAAAAGTAGCAAATAAGACTAAATAGATGAATTTTCAATTGAAAGGGACTATTTTCCAACAAAATAATTGAATTTTCAACCAAATAGTTGAATTTTCAACAAAACAGATTTTCAACTGAGTGGTTGAATTTTCAATAAAAAATTGGATTCTAAACTGAAAAAATGCACTTAAAATTAAATCATTGAATTTTCAATTGAAAGGAAACATTTTTCGAGAAAATAGCTGTATTTTTAACCAAATAGTTGAATTTTCAACCAAATAGATACATTTTCACCACAAAAAAATGTATTTTTAAACAGAAAGTTGCACTGGAAACTTAATAAGTGAATTTTCAATTAAAAGAGACTATTTTTTAACAAAATAGTTGAATTTTTAACCAAATAGTTGAATTTTCAACCAAATAGTCAGATCTCCAACTGAATGGTTAAATTTTCAATAAAAAATTGGATTATATACCGAAAGATTGCACTGAAAACTAAATAGTTGATTTTTAAATAAAAAGAGACGAATTTTCGAGAGAATAGCTGAATTTTTAACAAAATAGTTGAATTTTCAACCAAATAGATAGATTTCCAACACAACAAAATTGATTTTTAATCAAAAAATTGCACTGGAAACTCAGTAAATTGATTTTCAATTAAAAGAGACCATTTTTCAAAAAAATAGTTGAATTTTCAACCAAATAGTCAGATCTTCAACTGAATGGTTGAATTTTCAATAAAAAATTGGATTATAAACAAAAAAATTGCACAGAAAACTAAATAGTTGATTTTTCAATAAAAAGGGACAAATTTGCGAGAGAATAGCTGAATTTTTAACCAAATAGTTGAATTTTCAACCAAATAGATAAATTTTCAACACAAAAAATTGATTTTCAACCAAAAAGTTGCACCGGAAACTAAATAAATGAATTTTCAATTAAATGGTTGAATTTTTAACTGAATAGTTCAATTTTCAATAGAAAACTTGTATTTATTTTTTATCCAGGATACAGGACCCTTATAAAGGAAGTGAAAGAATTGCGTGTGGATGTTCAAGGAGTATCTCAGGTCCAAAAATAAATATTAAAAATTGTGGAGTTGATAGGAGTGCAATGTACGTTGGCAAGAAGTCTTTTGAAGTGGGTTACAATTTAGAACAGTCTAGAAGAGTTCAAAAATCTCGATAGGGAGCTGTAAAACAATAAGGATTGCTGTTGTCGTTTTGCAAGTTTCACTTACAATTAGTATTGATTTCTTTTATATCACACTGAAAAAATGTCATATTTTGTTTAAATTATTGTTAATACTTGCAGAAATCCGCAGTAGATTTATCTATGAGCCTGGATGCAGGACTACGAAATTCGATAAACATTATTTAAAAAAAATATTTGGGCAGAGATTTAATTTTACTGCTCACTGCAGTAAAAAAAAGTTCCGGGCGAGGAAGTGTTCAATGATTTTAAGTTCCACACATGCTTGCATGGTGCGTATCATACTTAAATAATATACTACAAATTAAACTTACAATTTATTTTATCATCCTACTGATGAAACTAAGATTCCAATAATTAATTTCTAGCTGTTGCTTCTGAAAATTGTCTTTCTGCAGAAGAGGAAGTGGTTTCGCCCATTGGAACCATCTTCAGCAATGCTGAAGATTGGAGCGGAAATTGCCAGGCAAGACGCGGCAATGAAAAATAAATACATTTTTTGAATACACTCACTTCGTATTTTATTAATTATTTTAGAAAAATACTCAAATTTTATAAATATTATTTTCAACAGGAAATTAATCGAGATCCGGTCAGGGACCGACCTGGCAGCCAGATCGGGCCGTGTGTTTCATCACGGGTCTGGCCCAGGTCGGTTTCCCGATCCGAACCGGATTTGGCCAGATCAAAACCCGATCGGGGCCATGGCAAAATTTCTGCATAAGAGCCTTCTGTTTCTAGATATTTACTAACTATACCTATTAATAACATATCACTGACCCTAGGAAAAGTCAGAAGATGAACATTAACAAAGTTTTGATATATTTGGATGGAAATACTACAAGTTTTCATGATTTTTTTTGCAAACGTCATAATAGACGAGAAACACCCAAAATGAACTTTCAGCCTTTATAATTAGAAAATTATCTAAAATAACTTAATTTTTCCAATATTTGATATTATATTCATAAATGCATATACCGAACCTAAGCTAACTCGTTCATATTCCGCAAATTTTTCTCAAGCGCCGCATTATCTGCCTCGCACATTAACCGCTTCTCTTCATGGCGCGTCCTAGTGTTGGATATGTTAAATTAGGAAAGTTGTGCAATCAGTTAATCCCTCCCCCTTTTCCAAGGTCCAATGCCGAAAACTGAGATGCCTTTTTTTCAATTCAAATTTTTTATTAAGTATTAATTTTAGCGAAACAGTGTACCGATCAAAAATAAGTATTCCGATGAGATCGATAACCTTTATGCATACAGTTTTTATATCAGATCAATCTTTTTCGAGATGACAGGAAAATTAAAATTTAATAGAAGGCGAAAAGTTTTAATAACTCGTTTTCTAATAAACAGCGATAAAAATTCTTTTAGGGCTGTTGAATAGAATAAAAAAAGAACTCATATAGGCCAAGTATCAAGTCAGTATTCTTGAGTGATCATTTCGGAAGTATACCCATAAGCTCTTCTAATTGGTTACTTCTTAAAATTGGGTGAATTTCAAAAAAGTGGGGTGTCTCTATTTGTCAAATCAAGATACACGGTAGTGAATCGCCGCCCAGTATAAATACAAGACGAATCTATTTTATGAAACGGACGCGAATTATAATCCAGCTTTTATTGGATACCTTAGCCAATTCCTCCTCGATTTGCACTTACCCTTTCAGAATAAATGAAAAATCACTTAAAATAGCTTCTGTGAAAATATATTATCAATACTTTATTAACTGTACCCAGTAGATTCATTATCCTGCAGATTGGTCCAAAAATCTCAAAATATGTCTGTTAGATGAATCTCCAGGGCTATTTTTTCATTAAATTTTGCTTCACTGATTGTTTCTTAAGATATAGCACTTTTGGTGAAGAAAATTCGGGTATCCAGTAAATCACTCGACCTGGAGTAGGATAAAGAGGCTAATGAATTTTTTTTTTAATTTACCCCGAGAAAGTATTTGCTATTTACTAAAAATAAGCTATGCATTTCATAAAACCAAAGGAAAATTTTGAGGTATTACTCAGGCTAGAACAGGGCAAATTTGTAATTTCATTACAGTAGATTTGAGTGCAGTTCTTTATTTTCATAAGTTTTTATTATCGACTTAATTGAATTTTCATTTGCTGAAAATAAGACTTGATATAAAATGATATGCAGAAATACATTTCAAAGTACTATAACGATCATCAAACTATGAAATATGTGTATTTTTGTGTATTTCGAAATTCAAGACATTTTTTTAACCCGGTATAAATAACTGTGGAAGGGATACGGTGTATATGATTACAGAAAAAAAAGAATGCTTAGGGCCATTTGAGACCATCAATTGTAATGGAATTACAAATTCTCACATTCTATGTCCGATAATCTCGTCATAATTACATTTGGTTAAATTTTGGGCTTATTTCTCAATAAATTACGAATGCTCTTAAAGTATAAAAGAATTGATTAGCCTTGAATTTATATATTTTTGAAACTGAAAATTAAAATAATCAATCTGAAGACCTGAAACGGCCTAGCGGAACCTCTAAACAATTTTTTTTCAAATAAGCGAAAAGTGATGGCAGTATTTCTTCCCGAAAAGTAAAAAGTTTAGGAATAAGCCTGCTCAAATTTCCAAATTACACAGTTTTGTATGAAACTCTGTTGTTATTTGTCATGAAATTTTGACTTATCAATCAAATGAAATAATTTAACATTCAAGTAGAACTGGCTTTGAGTCTGTAATATTGAGCCGATTGATACAAAAACGTGAACATAATAAATGTGTCGACTAAAATTAATGGGATATTTTTCATCAAATTTTTATCTATCGAATATTTCTCGAATTTTGCACTTATAATTGGAAATAATGTAATTTTTAGGTATTTCAGTAGCCCCGGTGTCTACTCTTTCGAAATACTTGTTACCTCAGAATCCTTATAAAGAACTTATTAATTCAACACATTATTGTATATAATTATTACTCTTTGTTACCCACCAAGGACACTGTGTGTGAAAAAATTCCGCAAAGTACATGTGTATCAATATTCTACTTATTTATGTGGAAATGTTATAAATGGAAGTTTCTTGCAATAAAATAATGAATTCAATAAGTCGGGTTTATAAAGAATTTTAGTATTGACACGAAAAACAATAAATCAATATTTTAGAGGAATAAAAAAAAATAAAAAAGGTTGGACAGGCCCATAATATAATAATGTATTATTTTAATTTTGCAACTCTTATATTTATTATTTAAACATAAAAATAGTTGGACAAAAATTTTTTTATTACCCTGAAATCTGGATTCTTTTATCGAAGACAATGAATTGTTTAAGAATCTAATTCATTTTCAACTAATTTCTTTTAATGCAAAACACTTCTATTTATAAAATTCATGCTGTTCGTACTTGTCCTTATTTTGCAATTTCACGGCTTTGATTGCCTCGGAAATAAATAAATAAAGTATTAATACTTATGCACTTGGGAGAATTTTGTCACACGTAGTGTTTTTAGTCGGATTCCATTTGTTCTCTGTGAATGAGGGTATCGTGAAATGTGTACTAAAACCAAGCATCAATTTTAATAGGCATCATAGGAAAACAACGTCGAAAAGAGGACTGTGCCCCCCGTATTATAGAGGTAATTCTCTCCTAAAGATTTTATCTGTGGCCGTATCTATGCTTCACCGAAATTTGGTATGCCTAGACCAAACGCTAATCAATAACTAATTATAAATATTTTTGCTATATGATGTACTCATTTGTTCCTAAACAATATGTAAAATCGAATAATAATATGTGATTAAAACGGCTTTGTAAACAATAAAATCAATTTTTAGTCTGTACTCGACTTTCGGTCAAACATTTCTGTTTAATTGTCGGAATATCAAAATTGTAATTATTGTCTCCTAAATTTACTAAGTAGAACGTTCTCAATAATTTTGTTTCAAAATTGGGTGCACACTATTTATGGGCAATTTATTTACTATATGTATGCAAAGTTTCATTAAAATCGTTAAAAAATGAAAGAAAAATACAAAATATGCATTATGTAATTTTTTAATGTTACCTCTTCTTTTTTCCAGGGATTCAATAGCGAATTTATGTCGTCCTGATTAATATTGAAAATCGTAACGTGGAATGTGATTGTCAATGTTTTATGATCAATGGAATGATATTATACCCTGCAGATGGCTTTTTGTTAAGCGTCCTTTTTTCGTAATTCGATTACAACGCATTTCTTTAATTTTCGATTAATATCAGCCAACCCACTAAGTTTCATGAAAATATTTATCTCATAAGTTGATCAAAATATTCAACTTTCAGTGCTAAAAATAATTTGAATTACAGATAATCATTTTGAGTAGCGATTTCGTACTGCTTTTTCACATATTATCCTTCATGGCTGCTTTATAACGATATTCCCCCAAAATCTGACAATCATTGTTTTTGAAGACCTGATTGGCTTTTCACCACTCGAAGCAGGCTCATTCCATCTGAAATTTTAAATTGTAATAATTAAATCTACGAACAATCAATTTCAATCAGAAAATTCACAGACAAATTAATTATGCTGCATCTGACTCCATTAAAAGTACTCACATTTGACAGGACGTTTAACCAGGAGAGAGGAAAACTGCAGAAAATCCACCTCCCGAGTTCAGCTGGTTTTTCGACAGTCGAGTTTGAAGGCAGACATTCGACCCGACCTATCAAATTCGCACAATCATCCTCGGCGTCAAAACTTCTGCTTGACATTAGTTCAAACATAGCGAATATACAACCCGGTCGTACGTCGCAGATGGTCACCAATCCGAGTGCTATCCGCGCTTGAAATGGCTTGACATCTGGAGTCTTCCCGAGTCGAGATTCACCTCACAGATGATGCCGTTGGTTTAAAATCATCTAATAAATTATTTGAAATATTATACATGTTTTATATGACTGGTTTTGCTGGAAATCAGTCTTTGTGAAACATTAAACAAAATTCATTTGATTAAAAAAATTCAGAATTTTTAACCAACTTTAGGTATTCTGTTATGTCTAATTGCAATTCGTATTTTTGAACAAACATAATTGGATTTAAATCCAAACATTTTTGTTGAAACCAAACAAAATACAAGCTTGAACAATTTTGGAATGTGTCAGTACCTTTTGTCGAAGATTGATATTTTCATTCGCGAAAATCATTATATTATTCAAACAAGATTCATAATATTTGAACAATTTTCAGTTACGTTGGCATTTTTGATTGAAAATTTGTATTTTTAAACGAAAAAAATTTCAATTTGAACAAGGTTTAGAGTCTTTCAAAAATTTTAGAATGTATTAGTGGTTTTTGTCAGACATTAAAATTTTCATTTAAAAATCACTAGATTTCAAAAAAGATTCATAATTTCTCAACAAGTCTAAGTTATGTTTGCGTTTTACATCGAAATTTGGTATTTTCAAATAGTAACTACATTTCTGTTACAGTTCCAGGTTAAGCTAACGGTTTTCACCGGAAATATCTTTATTGATTTTAAAAGAGATTTACGATTTTGAAACAATTTAAGTTAATGTTATTGCTTTCCACACTAAATCGTTTATTTTAAACAAAAATAATTAAATTTTAAAGAAGATTTACTATTCAGAACATTTTTTTGTTATGTTAATTTATGTTAGTGTTTTTCTTCGCAAATTGCTAGTTTTCATTCTAAAAAATCAGAATATTTTTCAGATTATCATTCAGTTATAAATTTACAACAATTGTTGCGTAAGCGGGCCTTTTTTGCCGGAATCCGGTACTTTTGATAAAAAATCTTTGGATTTCAAAGAAGGTTAAACATTTTCCAACAATTTTAGGTTATGCTTGCATTTTGCAAACAAAATTCGAATAGATTCCAAAAAAGATACAAAAATTTTGAACTAATTTAGGCTATGTTTATACTTCTTACTAGAAATTGTTACTTTAGAAAAATGGGTTGAAAAAGGATTTACAATCCGAGATAAATTTTTGTTATGTTATGTTACTGTTTTTCGTCTGAGATTGCTATTGCTAAAGAGGAATTTTTAATTTAAAAATTGCGTATGATAAAGAAAATAATAATCAAGCGCGTATTTGTTTTCTAGTTAGAATTAAATACTTTTCTTACTTAAAATAAGTACCTATGGTACTTCATAAGTATTTTTACTATCAAAAAAGTGTGCAATCTCACCAAAAGTATCTACGATCAAAAAAACAGCGATAAGTAATAAGTTATCAGTACAAACAATATTAATAGATTTAATGCTCTCACGATGATTTATTATAATGAATTCAAAGGATGTTTTTCGGGTTTCAATCTTGTGAAAAACGAAGAATGTGGTCGACGTTTCGTGAATCGCAAGGTTCACGAAACATCGGGAAAAACATCCTTCAAATTTATTACAATCAATACTGTTTGTGAAATAATATTTTTCCAAATAATTGTAAAATGAATATAACTTTCAAAATGCATCAAATGTAAAAAAATTATGGAAACTCTAGGAATGTATGAAAATGAATGAGGTATGGAAACTTAACGAGATTATTATCACTGAAAAAGACATAAAATAATTTATTTATTTTAATACGTTCTCAAAGTTTCTATGACTTTTTGAAATTCGTGCATTTTGAAAGTTATACTTATTTTGGAATCATTCAGAAAATTTTGCTTTTACGAACTATGCTGAATGTACTTATAACTTTTTACTAGGCGGAGTTTATTGCATCGTGCATGTTTTTCTTGATAAAACAAATATCTCTAAAAGTCTTTCAAGGCACAGTTATCAAAAATTAGGATACAAATTTTTTGCTTGAGCTATCCTATAATTTACTCTTTTTGAGCGAACCAAATTCCCACTTTCACATTCGAAGTCGATTTGTCCTTCGAAAAAGAAACGGCTAGCGGGGTACTTTCCCAGAATGAAAAACAGTAGAAACGAAAAAAGTATCAAAGCCAAGAAAAGAAAGAAGTAACTCCACCCATCCCATTTGCTATTTAAACTGAAGTAGCCAACCTGCAGCCAGCAACCAGTCGTGAGCACGATTGTCTTAAATTTAAATAATCACGGAAAAATGTTAATGCTCAGCGAGACGTAATTCAATGATAAAACAAAGAGCGGAGACGCGAAAAAGAAAGGCGATGGCAACACAGAAGGAGAGCAAGATAGGGGACGTGAAAAGAAAGGGATGAAGACGAGGGATGAGTCTCCAACATCGGGGATGTAAGAAAGGTAGGAAACAATTGCCTCGGGAAAGAGGGCAAATTGCATTAATGTGAAAAAGGAAAACATTAACGTTAAATTACGACTGTCTTTAACGGACTAGCCGTAAAAATTCTACGTGGACGTCTTGGATCTTCAGCTCCGCGCATTACGGCTTTCTCTCCGTTCCATACAATAAAATTGGAAAAATATGTATGCTCCCTGAAATAAATCGAATTCAGGATAACGAGTCAAAGTGAAAATTTCCATTTAACTTGTTCCTTGAGTTTTCTCAAGTCTTTCCGTTGGGTTGCCTGTCGAGATTCAAGATATGATCATATGAACACCATTTTTAATTAGCAATCCTCAGATTACTTAACAAAGTTCTTCATTCCTTTATTATTTAATCTTCCTTTGTATAATTACCTCCTGTTCACTGGTTCTTGTATCTTTTCCTCCATTTCACAAACTTTCTCATAAACTTTTTTTTCGTGATGACATAAAATAGCTGCGTCAGTTAATTCAAACTTCATATTTCAAACTTTCATTATATAGACTTAATGCGGAATGAAATTTACGGATGAAATTTTGAGCACGACATGATGAAACTTTCAAATGTAGAACTTCCAAATTTTACTCCAACCGAGGATGTATAAAATATGGCTTTAGGCAATAGAAGTTTCCCTAAACTTTCCACTCACCGCGACTGATTGAACTTCTTCCTGAATTCTTAGGCTGGTTATCAGCATATATCATTTCAAATGTAGCATTTCTTACTCCAATTCCTCAGTTCGAGAAAATTATTCTTTCTAGTCATATTTACGTGAGAAACGTTACTATTTTATATAGACTCAAGGGAAACAATGGCTTTGCATACTGAGAAAAATAGTTAATTGAAATAAAAAAAGCACGTGGTTTTGCTAAAGGAGTAACAAAAAATATTTATTTGTCACCACTGAAAGCTGCGGAAGTTACATCGATCATTCGGAAAAATGTTTAATTATTCTATTTTGGAAGCCTTATTTATAAACGTTTAGTTTCCGAAACTTCACATATTTTTAATTGTAAAGTTTTGCAAGTTTGGTTTTTGGGACTAAATATGTATTAAGTCTTCATTTTTCGGTATTGAATGAAATATTTTAATTATGTATTTTAAATTCAAGGCCTCAAATTCATACGTCAGAAATAAAACAATAGAAAGTTAAAAAGTTAACAATTATAAAGTTCCAAATTGAAGACGATCACAAAGATAAAATTAAGGTAAATTCATTCAAAATTGAGAAAATTCAATTTAAAATAATTTGAAATCGGACAAATGTTTAACTGAAAAGTTTCAGCTAATACGAGAGTAGTTTTTGTTCAAATTTAAATCATTAAACGTTGTTCAATTTCAAATCGAAAACTTTGTTTGAGGATGATCGATTTTGAGATAAAAGGTGTCGTAAGAAATTAAGTGCTAATTAAGTGCTGCCAATTGGTTTCCTGCCCAGGATTGCAAAAAAATTTTATTATTAAAAACGTGTAGTGAAGCCACAACTCCGACCCTAAGAAATAGGAAACTATTATTGACGCGAAATTCTTCTTCACCTATAAATGGCCACAGCTTCTTCAGAATTTGTTTTATCATTTCGAACAAATTTTCTTTTGATTTCATATAGCAATTTTCCTGGAGAATACACAATTCCGCCGTCCTACGAGCAACAGAAAATTGTTTAAAAGAGTTTGAAATTTAGTTTTAGTTGGTGAATATTCAAATTTACCGATTGTGGTTTATAAATGGCTACAGCTTTTTCGAAATTTAAAAACCCTTAAGTAATGAGTTTTATGCAAATCGGACACGAATTTTTTCTTGTAAACCACTGGCTGTCCCACTGTTAAACTTGCAGAACTTGTAAAATACATTTAGACCTACATTTTACAAAAATGACCTACTTTAAAAAATACGATCACCCATTTTCATAAAACCTTACTTGCCCAATTTTATAACAAACATAAATTTTCAAAGAATTTAGTATTATTTATAACAATATTCTTTCAGAATAGTACGGAAAAGTTAGGGTGTTTTTTGAAAATTGCCCACTCTTTGTCCACTTTTCGACTAGGGTGTGGTAATGAATATCGAGGACAAAAAATATCGTTCAAACAATTTATTATTTTTGAGTATTATTTATGAGTATTTTTTGTTAGCTAGAAAGTTGCAATTGTTCCTGAAACTTTAAGATTTTCTTCGACTTTTTAGTTATGAACAAATAATAAATAGAGAATAAGTAAATTTTGCTAATGTTTTGAAAATGATAATTTGAAAAAAAGCTTTTAGTAACAACTTCAAGGAATGATACATTCAACATTGTACATATAGAAAATTTGAAGAACATTACAAATATATGGTTTTATTTCAGAAAAATATATCCTCAGAAAAGAAAGAGATTGTTTGAAAAATGATGCACTCTGTTTATTATTTATTATTTTCGTATAACTAAAAGGCGGAATCAAAGTTAAATTTTTTTAGAAAAAGTCGCAACTTTCTAGTATTACTATAAGAGAAGATAGTTATGAATAATAATAAATTGCTTGAATAGTTATGTTTGTGGAATTGCATCAGTGCATTATATAATGCATTATTCGCCCCAAAATGTCGAAATATTCTAGCATTATCCAAAGAGATTATTATTGAAAATAATATATTGTTTAGAGTTGTTCGAAACGTTCGTTCACATGAATTAATTATTACCTCGCTATAATTAAAGAAGTAGAAAAAAGTGAGCATTTCCAGAGAAAATTGCAACTTTCTAGCATAATTCCAAGAAAGTATGTTTAGAAACAATTATTTTATCATTTTATTTTAGTTTATTTTATTTAGTTTATTCTAGTTAATTACTTTCTCGCTCTGAATAAAAAGTTGGAAAATGCAGAAAAAACCGCGACGTTCTATCTCTATTTTAGCAGAAAATTGGTATAAATAATAATAAATTGTTTAAAATGGTTATTCAAATATCTAGTCATCAGTGGAAAGTAATGCTTCATGTATTAGAAACAATTTTTCACTAAAATAAATGACTAAAAATTATAATTCGCGTTAAAAGCTCGCAAAAGCCAATCTTTCACTTATGGGGGTTTTCTGGGACCTTTTAAAACAAATGATTGTGAATGACATTCAAAAAGTAATTCTTGATTTTTATTCCATGGCTCATTATAAGGGAAAATCCGAAGGGTCAACTTAATGTACCTAATATTGATAATTCTGAATGAAATGTACGTTTTGTAATCATTATAGCGGGAAATTTTTAGCAACTAAAATAAAGTATTTCGCAGTAAACTTATACATTTCTTATATATATTTTGAAGTCTTATGGATACTTTGGTGCTTTAATTTTGAGTAGAATATGTACGAGCACTAAATGTCGCGCATGATACTTCAATTTATGTACAGTTATAGGACTACATACTTGAGTAAAAACAAATTTCTTACAATATAAAAAAAAAATTCAGTGAAATTTTTTTAAAAGTAGAAAATGGTTTGACAATAATCATGTTTGGGATTTTCCTTCGTCCGTTTTTAGGTTGAGTAAGTACACTTTTTGACAGAAAGCTGATGAAAATCTTTTAAACTTACATACGACTAATTGAAACTTTAAAAACTTTTTCCTTGCGCTTTATCTTACCGAAATTTGATTCTCTACTTGAAAAAGATCTTTTTTATTTGCCACTACAACACCGATAAGGACTGCGCCACATTAGAGAACATGGCAGGCAACTTGATGCATGTGCATTTTTTAGTAAAACCTAATATTGACGTTTTTTAATAATTCCAATACAATATTAGCTATATATACATAGCAAACTAAGATATGAAACTACTTAAAATTTGAAGGATAGATATTGGTGAGCTACAAGCTTAATTTTGAACATAGAAACAGCGTCAAAATATACTAAAACAAAATAGAATGATAATTGATCCATATTAAGCAATACGAATATTAAAAGCATTTCGATTGCTTCTCACTTTTGGACGTTGATCGAAAGAGTGAACATAACTGAAGTTCAAAATGATTTTGTAAGAGAACATCCTGAAACAAAATTGAAACCCCAGTTTTTTCTGAGGGCGGCCAACCATTGGTGGGTGGCCACTCAATTAACAGCTTAACCCACATCAAATGGAAAGCTGTTTTATTACATCTGAGTCAGAGACTACTAGTATCTATCTGAATTGTCTCTCGTCCTTTCTCCACATCCCTCGGATCTCACTGGCTTCGTCCTCTTGTCACTTTGACGTGGCAAGTGAACTCTATGTGTCCCATATTGTCAATAACGCCAATTACAGCGATTGACGTAGCGCGTCGCGTCGGCTTGGATCGCTCTGACATTTGGGCGCGAGCGATTGAAATGAGGCTGAAGTCTGATACAGAGCAATGGGGTGTTATGTTGCCATTCACGACAATGGATCAACCGCGTGCTGCACGCTTCGAGTTAATAACGCTATACTAGTACGAGGCGAGGGGAGGCATCGCGAATGACATCGATTCTCAATTAGTCCCGATGGGGATCGAACATTGAACTGAACTGTGGATTCAGTGATCGCTAATTAACTCGAAACCTCTCGTTTTCCGCCAACTCGACGGATCATTATCAAAGCATCTCCACCGACTAAGCGCGTGTGAACGTTCGCGTGAGAATCTACCTCACCAACCATAGACTAGAACTCTAGAGTTCGAACTAGTTTCGTCTTATTTTGCGGTTTTTTTTTCACAACTCAACTCAATTCTCAGCACGTGTGATTTAATGGCTGATAAACTCTATCGCAAGCCAACGATCGAGACGGACATTGTCCTAGAAACGAGAGCAAACCTCTTCATCATTTAATCTTTCCTCCACTTCGTCTGACAATGCAGGCTTTCAAGTGGAGTTAAATTATGGTAATATTTGAGGTAAAAGGGTATTTAAGGAAGAATAATTCAAGTTAAGAATACAGAACTATTCTACAATAAATACAAAGTTCAAACAAAGTTTGCTTGAATCCATGCTTTAGAGGGTCTCCAATTGTGAAGATCCGTTGGAAAACTGAGTTCTTAAATTCTGAACGAATTTAATACTTTCTCTATCATAAATGATAAAAACGTGGAAAGAATACTTAAAATTATTACCACTCAACAAATTTTCACTCTAAATTGAGAAATTAACTTGGATTAAGCAAGAATATATATGAATTGATGTGAAATTTATCTGTATTCAAGAAAAAGTATCACTAAATTCTCAAGTTCAAATATTGACCTTAAATTCAGGCGAATTTTGCTGAATTTACGTTTATCTTCGAATGTAAGGTCAAAAAATTTTTGAGATCTACCGAGTTGAAATTTTTTTTTTCTGATGTACAGTAGTTTATTTAATAATGGTAGACAATGAAACGGATGCTTCACGGTAAAAAATAGTGTGTTTTCTTAAATTCGAACGAACCTCAATTGAATCCATTTTACGTAATATTACGCGTTATTACACAATTATTTTCAGAAAAAAAATCGAAATTTTTATTATTTATAATTATGATTAAACATCACATTTTCATTTTAACATCACTTGAAGTAAAATTGAAACCACAACTAAACTCAAGCAATTAATTATAAATGAAAGTGAACTTTCAAATTGTTTCATTTTTTAACAATCACCATTCTTACAAACAATGCAGAATTTTTAGAATAGTTCAAATCAATAATCTCGAGATTGACTGATTCACAAGTAAGTAAATAAAATAAACATTTTTCTGTGAAATATAAATCAGATTTCACATTCAATCTTCTTGAAAGATTTCTTGAAAGCTACTTGATAATAATTTTTTATCAATACTACGTGTTGAAGAAATATTGGATAATATGAACACTGCATATGTTTTTTAGATACTGGAGTTAACTTCTAGAGCTGACATAATTTTACCGAAGTTGAAAACGAAAAAAGAAACAATTGGACTAAAAGAAAACAGCATGTGAGGCATGAAACTGTGAAATGTGTCATACACTGAATAGCAGGGGGTCAAAGCAATTTTCGATCGTTTTTCAAGAATGAGGGCTTTTCTTTGCGAAGGAAGAAAAGCCGTCGCATCGCTTGCTTCGGAAAAATCATTCCACTATATACTTTCGGAACCAATGGCGCATCCGGAAAACGTTTGAGGGAACAACGAAAAAAGCATGGTATCCCTCTCAAGTTGCGCTCGGTTGGTATCACTGCTTTACGGTACGACGAACACTGAAAATACGAGAGAGCGAAAAAGACAGGAAAATCTGCACTTTCTACAATCTACGGTGACAGATTTTTCTATCCTTCTGTCCATCTGTCTGTCTGTCACTCGCTCCGTCGAGAAATTCATCGACTATGAAACCCTCTTCGAAATGCGAACTGCTTCCCTTCGTCGATGGTTTTGTCAGATACATATACGAATTTTAACAGCGAATTTCTTTCCACCAGAATATAGAGAAATCTCTTGTTCCAGCAGAGTAGAAATCAGTGATGGAAAAGTTATTTTTTAAAAGGAACTAGAATAAGAACCCCAATTCTTCGCACCTCAGCCCTATTATTGGCATGCCAAAAACCGAAGGGCATTTATTTTATTATGGATCCATACTTCATTACACTAAATAATTAATATGTGTATTATATGTAAAAATGATTGTAGAATCAAATTAATTGGGGCAGAACGTTCCAAAAAAATGTATCATGTACGAAATTAGCGAACGGTGCCAAGAATTGGTGCTCTTACCCTAGTTATTGTTAGCGTGACATCCTGGAAAAAAGTATCTAGTTATCGTCATTGTTACCGATTTAAAATTAAATTTCTGCCTGTCCGTTCTGTCCGTCCGTTAGCACGCCTACCACAAAAAATAGAAGCTTAAAGACTTGCAAATTTAAGGACATGATCACTATCTTGCAAATTTTTGTCAATAGTTAGAGGGTAAAAAATCACAAAAACAGGGGGTTTTCGGCCTCCTTTTTCAAGCATCGACTTTCGCCTGTTTCCAGCTGGCGGTCGACGGTAGGAAAAATCTGCAAAAATTCAGAAATATTATTTCAACATTCTTTAAAGAAAGACTTTTTTTAATTCTAAAATATTGAATAATTCACTTTTTACGGGGATTTGTTTACAAATATTCATCTTGAGAACGAATTAAGATAGAAAGACATTCAAAGGCTCCAAATGTGCAGTTTTGTGATGCGAGTGCAGTTGTATGAATAGATTCACGATATAGTCATTGGAATGCCAGAAATATAATTTCGAATATTCCTGACTTTAATCAGTATTGGCACGTGGACATCATAGCCGGACAAGTGAAAGAATAAGTACCCTTTCGATAGCAATGGTAACTTCAGAAGCAAGCCGACTCTCCTGAATAGATGTGATAATGGAGTTACTATTCTCATCAGAAGTACACATTTTCTACAACTTTTCCTCATGCGACGCCCACGAGCTAAAACTGATCAAAGTCAGGAATATTCAGAATAATGTTTTTTTTTTGCGTAAGAATGATTTTATCATCAATTTAACTATTAAACTGAACTAGCATCACAAACTGCACATTTAGATCCATTGAATGACTATCTTCATTCCACCCGTTGAAAGTAAATTAATTAATATTTAAGATTTCAAAACAATGTACAGCATCAAAGAATGTTTAGAGAATATCTGTGAATTTTTATCAGATATTTCATAAAACGTCTACCTCGTTTTGGGAATAGGCGGATGTTGGCGCTGGAAAGAGGAGTGTGAAAACTCCTTTTTTTTTTTGCGTTTTGTCCTCTAACTAGTAAAAAAAAAAATTTCAGGATAAAAGTGGTCATATCGTGGAATTTGGGAGACTTCAATCCCTTTAAGATTATTTCTGTTAAACAATTCAGATATTTTTCGAGCGAGCTGCAATCAGAAGAAGTGAGGAGCCCAGACTTTTTGCCCTGACTCTAGGCCTACCGACTTAAGTTTTTGCATGTAGATGTGTTTTACGTATCTAATACGCGAAAAAATACTGAAGAACCTCAATAAAATACTGATCGTAGCGTTGTTATGCAAAAACATAAAAATTTAGAACATTTGACTCAAAATGACCCTATTAGCATGCCTAGAACCAAACAAAATAAATTTGAACGAAAAATAGAGTAGTTAATTTTCCCGTTAAAAATTAATTTCAACAGAAAACAACGAATTTTCAACGAAAATGATGAATCTTCAACAAAATTAATAAGGTTTACTTCTTAATCAAAAACAGTTGAATTCAACCAAAAAAGACGGATTTTCTTCCAAATTATTATATTTTAAACTGAAAAATATAAATTAAAAAAAAAGGAATAGGTTAAAGTCCAGTTGGAAAATTAATGTTTAATCGAAAAAACTAATTTTCAACAGAATAGTTAAATTTTATCCTAATATGATGCATCTTCTACGAAAACAATTATTTTTTTACAAAAGAGCTTAAATTTTAACCAAGTAATTGAATTTACAACCAAATATATGAATTTTCAAATAAAATGACGAATCTCTAACTATATAGAATATTTGAATTTTCAATTTAAAAAAATTGATTTTCAGTTTAAAAGCATTAATTTTCAACGAAGAAAAACGAATTTTTCCACAAATTAGTTTAACTTTCAACTTAAATGATGTATCTTCAACCGAAAAAATATATTTCTCAAAAGAATTCAATTTCTAAATAAGTAATTGAATTCTCAACCAAGTGATGAATCGTTAACCGAAAAAATAAAATTTCGACAGATGAGTCTAATTTTCAACCAAGTAGTTTAATTTTCAACTTAAAAAGTTCAATTCTCAACATAATATTTAATAATTTATGTTCGAACCAAAAAGATTTCATTTTAAATAGAAAAAAGTTCAATTTATCCAAAAAATACGAATTTTTAACCAAATGGTTCTATTTTGAACTAAAAAAGGTAAATTTCTAACTAAAAATGAAATAATTATATTTTCAGTTGAAAATTCAAGGTTTAACAAAAAATATACGAATTTTCAACAAAATAGTTTAATTTACAACCAAGGAGATGAATTTTAAACTAAAATAAATTGTTGATATTTCAACCATGAAAGAAGGATTTTCTACAAAATAGTTATTAATTAAAAAAAAAGAATATTCATCGTTGGAAATTAATTTGTTTTGTTTAGAGAAGTATTTTTATAGATTTTGAAAATTTTGATTTTCAGATTGGAGAAATATTACAATTTTTTGAAAACTGGTCGCCACGAATTGAGTAGTGAAAATGAACAAAAATAGTAGAAGAAGCAATTAAATTAACTGATTGTCGTAAAAAATAAGATTTGTGAACTATATTTCGAAACTACCGAAAAAAATAACGCTTTGTATAGTTACTGTTACTGAAAAAATGAAAGTAGTTTGAAGGAACTTGTTACTTCTTGTCACTGGTAGAAATTTAACTACTGGATAAAAAATAATTACAAATTGTTTTGTATAATAAATATTTAAAACCAAGAACTCTTTTTAAATAATGACTTACACAGCTGGATCAAAACAAATAATTGAATTAAAATAAAAAGATATTTCCTTAATTATTGTATTATGATGGTTCCCTCAATGAATTAAAATGATTGTTAATTAAAGATTACTTGAATACATATAATATTCTCCTCACGATAATTCGCGTAGAACATGGATATAAGTTAACCCGATTTTCAATAGCCTTATCTGCCTTACAACTTGTGCTCGCTTCACTAAAATCATAATAATATGAAGCAAACGAGCCATACATTTTCAAATATGCTGTGCTCGTCAAATACAATATAATATGACTAACAAATATGGAATAGTAGACGTGAGTTCATTTCATGCAACTTTATGCATGTACGTAAATGGAAAAATCCGTGTGAAATTGTTTGAATTTCATTTCATAAATAATTGACCATTTTTGTCAAACCTTCTATAGAATAATAGATTTAATTATTAGATAGCTTCATAATGAAATTAAGTCAAGCAGGGTGGCCGCGGGTCAGGGAAAACCTGAAAATCAGGGAAAATTAAGGTAATTTTTTTATTAGAGAAAGTCAGGGATTTTTAGAAAAATCTTGCAAAAGTCTATTCTAGTTGGAGGTTCAGGATATTATGTTGATTGAAAATTTATCTCCTCAATTGAAAGTTTAAATATTTTGTTCGAAATTAATTTTTTGAGATTAATAATTTAAGTATTTGTGTAAAGGTGAACTACTTTGTTAAAAATTAATTGTTTCAGTTGAAGATTTATCTATTTCGTTGAAAATTTACCTATTTTTTTTTTATTTCGTCCTATTTTGTAGCAATATAATCTTCTTGGTTTGAAATTTCCTCTTTTTTTTTAAATTGAAACTGGAACTGTTTGGTTCAAGATTAACTTTTTTGTAAAAAACTCATCTTTTGGGTTGGAAAAATCACTATTTCAGATGAAAACTCATCTCTTTAGTTGAAAAATTGAAATATTTGTTAAAACTGAGTTTTTAGCATTAAAAATGATTTTTGTACTGGAAATTCAACTTTTTCATTTTTGCTCGCAAACGTATATCTTTTAGTTCTAATTTTACAAGGATGTAACATCTCATCCGTTCTTTCATGACTTGGTTTAAATTTTTTATTTTTCAGTAGGAAATTAATGTTCTTGATTTAAAAATTCATCTTCTTGTTTTAAAATTCAACTCCTTCGATAGAAGTTCTGTCTCTTTTTCCTTTTATTTTTTTTTGCTAAAAATGCAACACTTTTTATAATTTCTCAATTTAGGTTGAAACTTCAACTTTTTGGTTGCAAATTTAACTATTTTGTTCAAAATTCGTCTTTTTTGATAGAACGCTAATCTTCTTGATTTCAAATGTTCTCTTTTTTCGGTTAAAAAATTAGTCCTTTTGGTGGAAAAATTTATTATTTTAGTTAAAAGTTCATCTCTTCGGTTGAACAATTCACATATTTCTTGAACATTCATTTTTCTTATTTTGGAAATGTTTTTTGTTAATTGCAATTTTAACTTTTCTATTTTTTGTTGAAGACTTATTTTTTTCAGTTAGAAAGTAAACTAATTCAATTCAAATTGAATTCAACTCCGTTGATGGAAATTGCATCCATTATACTTTTTTTAGAATTAATCTTCGTAAGTTGAAAATTCAACTATTTGCTTGAGAGTTCCACGATTTTGTTATACGCTTAATTACATTTTGGTAATTCAACTATTTGCTGGAAAATTTAACTATTTTGTTGAAAATTCATCTCTTTCAGCTTAAAAATTTATCATTCTAGTTGAAAATTCATCTTTTTAGTTGAAAAATTGACATATTTCTTTAAAATGAGTTTCTTTATGTTGGAAATGATTTTTTTCATTTTGATTTTAACTTTTCAATTTTTTCTTTAAAATGTATCTCTGTTAGTTAACAATTAAACTATTTGTCTGAGAATACATGATTTGATTTAAAATTCGTATTTTTGGGTAGGAAATTATTCTTATTAATTCGAAAATGCATCTTTCTCTTTAAAAATTCAGCTCCTTTGAGAGAAATTTCATCTTTTTTTTTTTGTTAAAAATGCAACTATTACACTTTTTCAGAATTCATCTTTGTATGTTGATAATTTAACTATTTGGTTGAAAGTTTAGCGATTTTGTTGCCAATTTGATTATTAAAAAAAATCAACTCTTTGCTTTGAAATATAACTACTCTGTTGAAAATTCGTTATTCATTTTTCTGAAATATCAATATATTACATTTTCCGTTCAGGATTCATATTTTTGTACAAAAATCCACTTCTTGGGGCGATAATTCAACTGTCTTCTAATGAAAACTAAGCTATTTAATTGAACATGCAACTATTTTTGGTTGAAGTTGAATCTTTTTTGATTGAAAATTGGATCATTTGCTTGGAAATTCATCTTTTCTAGGTAAAAAATTCGAATCTTTGGTTGAAACTTCGAATATGTGGTTGTAAATGCAACTGTTAAGTTCAAAATTCATCTTTCTTGATTGAAAATGAACTATTTTATTAAAAATTCATCTTTATGGTTTAAAAAATAACTGTTTTCTGAGACATTCCATTTGTCAGCTTGAAAATGCAACTATAGAGTTAAAAATGCAACTGTTTCTGTTTAATTTTTACTATTTTTGGTTTTAAAATTTGAATATTTAGTTGAAAATTCATCTGTTTTGTTGGAAATTCGTCCTTTTGGATTTGAAATTCATGCCCTTTGGTCGGAAAATCCTCTATAATGGTTGAAGGAAATGCATAAATGAATTAGACATTTGTCAATTTTACCCTGAAATTGTTTCATCACGCTTATGAAAGATTCAATTCCAAAAATATTACAAGATTAAAATGCTGGTTTTTGAATAATAATAGTCAGGGAAAATGAAAAATTGGTAAGGGAAAAATCAGGAAAAAGCCAAGGAATATTATTTATTCGCAGGGATTTTAGTTCATTTTATGATATTTTTTAACTCAATATTATACTCTTTTGTTGGATAATTAAGTGTGCCTTTTTTCGACTGCGAAAGGGGCATAAAATATATTTGCACTGTATAAAGAGGCTTTTACTGAGGATTTTATGTACTTCTTACTTTTTCTATACTAAAACCTCATGTCTCTTTTCGAGTCGATCGTAACAGCTGCTCATTCTCCTTGGTATCTCTCAGCTCGTGAAAAGCTTTCTCGGATGCAGACACACTTTCCTTTATGTGGTTCATGAAAAAGTTCTGAGCATGTAAACGTTAGGACGAATCAGAGCTGCGTCATTTCTACGCGAATAGCCACTCTCGCAATTTCGAACCACGTAATACCCTCTCAATACGAAACATCGTTGCTTCGATTCGTTTCTCAAAGTTGGCCTTTATTTGAAACAAAAATAATAAAATTGGAATAATTGCGATTGTCAAAAAAAAAGTCAAATTAGGTGCACTCAGATACTCCCCACCCCTACACCCCCTACACTCTCTTACTTTCCCCGTCCACCCCTACTCCTGCTTCCCACACTTCAACCTTTCCTTCCTCTCCCTTCGTCAACTTATTCGTCACCTAATTCCCCCCTCAATTCCCCTCACTTCCTCTACCCACTCATTTTCCTAACCTGAGTTCCCTGAGTTGAGAGTTGTTAGTTGTGAGTTGTGAGTTGAGAAAGAGAGTTGAAAGTTGAGAGTTGTTAGTTGTGAGCTGTGAGTTGTTACTTGTGAGTTTAGAAAGAGAGTTGAAAGTTAAGAGTTAAGAGTTGTTAGTTGTGAGCTGTGACTTGTGAGTTGTTAGTTGTGAGTTGAGATTTGAGAGTTGAGAGTTGGGAGTTGAGAGTTGAGAGTTGAGAGTTGTGAGTCGTGAGTTGTTAGTTGTGAGTTGAGAAAGAGAGTTGAAAGTTAAGAGTTAAGAGTTGTTAGTTGTGAGCTGTGACTTGTGAGTTGTTAGTTGTGAGTTGTGAGTTGAGAGTTGAGAGTTGTTAGTTGTGAGCTGTGAGCTGTGAGCTGTGAGTTGTTAGTTGTGAGTTGAGAAAGAGAGTTGAAAGTTAAGAGTTAAGAGTTAAGAGTTGTTAGTTGTGAGCTGTGACTTGTGAGTTGTTAGTTGTGAGTTGTGAGTTGAGAGTTGAGAGTTGAGAGTTGAGAGTTGAGAGTTGAGAGTTGAGAGTCGAGAGTTGAGAGTTGAGAGTTGTGAGTCGTGAGTTGTGGGTTGTAAGTTGTGAGTTGTGAGTTAGAAGATAGGAGATATAAGTCAGGAGTTCTCTTACTTCCCCTTTTTGGAAAAAGTGATACGCTACTGAAACTATGAGGGCTTTTGCCTCGGACTACGAAATCCTAAAAAAAAACAAGTTGTCTTACTTTTGTCACAACTTATTTTTTTTACACATTAAATTAGTTAAATTTTTGGCACAAATTCAAATTTGAGCAGGTTTTTCCATCAAAATTGACCCTGAAAATATTTTTTGTTTTAAAACAAGGCCCTATTTTTTCAAACAGAACGACTTATTCTTTATTGTTCATTATCAATGTCAGAAATTCAATGAAATCTTTAATTTTTAAAAGAATTGTGGAACCTGCAAGAGAAAATAGAAAACTAGTTCTATGAAAAACACGAAATTTACATATTTTTAAAAAATAAATGCACTCCCAAGTTCCCTAAAAATCACACCTTCTGAAATTGTTTTCTGAAATTCTGTCCTTAAACTTCGAGATATATTTTGTATTTTAACGAAGTCACATTTTCTGACGTACAAAATATCAAAAATGTTGTGAGAAGAATGCAAAAAACACTACCCGTGAAAAAAATTGTTGTATTTTTTCTCCCTGAATAATTCATGGAATGCAAACATTTTTTCGAATTACTCGTAACACTTTATGACAACAAAATTTTTAATGCTCAGTGAAAACTTCAATTTTTGATGATTTTCAAATAATTGTGTCTTATTTTATTGTTGAAAGTAAAAATTTCGGTAAGGATTACAAAATGACAAATCGGGGTTGTATCTCAATCTTTTTCATTCGTCATCAATCGGAATTATCTATGAGTAACTACTAATTGAATTTTTCATTATAACCTACATTTTCAATTTTTACTTTATTTTCTCAGAAATAAGAAAAAATATTTTTGAATTAAGTTTTCTTGTATTAAAAATTAAGGGGTAACTTAGTATTGGATGCACATTTATTCAAAATTTCGAATTATTCATCCCATGTTCATGCAATTAGTGCAACCTCTATGTCGAGGGTTCACGATGATTTTTATTGAACTTTTGTCATATCGGGGTATTTTGATGATATATCGCTATTCAGGATTGTTTTTTAATACATTAATAAAAAATACCTCAATTTATTGAAAATTTTATCGATTTTCCGCATGCTTTCACAAAACTTCATAAAAACCATTTATTAAATGAAAAATTTGTTATAAAATTGTAAATTCATTTATTCTTTTTTAAGTTCAGTAAACTGTAATAATCATTACTTCCAAGTATTTTTTACCGAAACTTTTGAATCAAAATATCCTATTTTTGTTAATTTTACATAAAGATACTTTCTAATAATTTTATATGGATAGCTTATGACAAAAATTGATTAACACCTTTAATATCGCCAAGAAACGCTTCAGAGAATTTTTTAGATTATTTGTATACATTTTTATTATTCTGAAAACCTAAACCAAGATATTCTAGAGATTTTATCCAGGCCAGGATCTTCAGAAGGTATATAAAATAACCACCTTTAATTTTTTCTACCTCTTCGTATATGAAAATTACCTGGTAATTGTAAGGATTCATTACTTAATTAAAACGTGGTCAAAGAGAAATGTGGTCAGAGGGAAACGTGTTAGGATTCGTCATTATTTTCATCATACTTTCTACGCTTCCTTGCTAATGAAAAACTCCCTTAGAACGAATAAGCAGACTTCCCGTCATTTTCTTTGGTTCGAGAGAAAAATCCAGAATAAGAAAATTTACAAATGTATGGGATTGAACATATTTATAAGTATACTTTTATAAAGGTATAAACTACTATATTTATCATAATTTAGACATGCTTCATATATGAGTGGAGCGCAAAAAAATATTTGGACGTAGATAGATAACGCTGTCTTCTATTGACTGCAATTTTAAATTCGCTCGCACGTTTGAGCGCGCCTGGGGCGCGCGACTATTGGTTCTCGCGCTTCGCGCTCGATACTGTATTTACCTCACGCTACGCGCTCGGTATTTGTATTTCCCCCACACTTGTGCACAGATCTTTTAGAATTAATGGTCAAATCATCGACAACTGTAATTTGCTGATCGTGAATTCTCTTTTGTTAAAGCTCAGCTAGCGTGAAAATTTTACATCATTTCAATAAATGTATATTAGTAAAATTCATAATATGCATCGACATTGAAAACAGACGTATTTTCCTTGTCTTATTTTTAAAAGTGAAAAAAGTGCGCATCCCATAAAAAAACAATTTTGTTACTATGTATTTCATTGCAACTTGTGTCGTTAATCCATAAATTTAATTTGTTTACGTATTTTTATAATAAAAGTTTATAACGAATTTGTAGATCTTTTTTGGTTGAACAGCTTTCATCTATTTATCTTTCTTCGTATTTTCAATAGCTTGACCGCAGAATAGAAATTTTTATCTTTCATTATTTTTTGTGCGATAAAAATTAGAATTTTTGATTTTTCAAGGAAATAAAAAAATTTGAATAATAATATTGTAGGGTGTTCAAAAATGACAATTTTTCTCTTTGTGACTTCTTTCATATCGTGCGTTGTTTGGTTTCAAATGTCAGTTTTCGTTAGATTTATGTAATTTTGTAGGGTGACGGACAACTTTGCACGTAGCAACTTTGCACCTGCCCAACTGTGCACGTCGATGGCCGGACGGACAACTGTGCACGTCCAAGACCACAGGAGCCCATCTGTGCACGTCGAAATTTCGACGTGCACAGTTGTCATTTGGACAACTGTGCACGTGCACAGATGGTACTTGGACAACTGTGCACGTCGAAATTTAGACGTGCACAGATGGCACTTGGACAACTGTGCACGTCGAAATTGAGACGTGCACAGATGGACTCTTGTGCACTTTAACGTGCATAGATGTCACTTTCCTAACTGTGCACGTGCACAGTTGTCACTTGCCCAACTGTGCACGTGCACAGATGTCCCTTTCCCAACTGTGCACGTGCACAGTTGTCCCTTTCCCATCTGTGCACGTGCACATATGTCACTCAAGGAATTCAGAGAATTCAAGGAATTAAAAAAAGTCAAGGAATTCGGAGAATTGGAGTAATTCAGAGAGTTAAAGGAATTCAGAGAATTCAACGATTTTAATGCATCCATCGAATTCACGGAAATCTGTGAATTCCTTGAATTCTATGAATTCGTCGAAAGTGAGGCTCGCGGGATTTTCAAACTTTTGCGCATGTCCGAATTCTTTCTCCCATTTGTTCTTTAGAATTGAACGCTTTCTGGCTATAGTCTTGGAAAGTTTATCGTTTAACAGTCGAATTTTGGGCTGCAAAATATTATTATTCAACTAGGAAATATCAATTTAACAAATTTTAATAGATTTATCAATCTTACCTTTGGAGTGATACGTACAGTTTTTATATTCGGAACCAATTATGAATTTTTGTACGAAAAAGCACTTAAAACTAGGCCAATTTATGACTATTTTTCACCCATGCTTGAGGAAGGGAACTTTTTTTCTTGCGGGACATAACACTTCATTTTTCCACCTATGAAGTATTTAGCAGAAAATTTTCAAGAAAATCGTGCCAGGTTCAGCAAAATAATTTAATATTAACGACTCTATCGCAAATTTTCAAAAAGGCCTTTTTCCAGAGGAAATACACGTGAACATTCATAGGCTTTGAACAACCTCTAAAAATCAATTGATTTTAAAATGAGAAAAATAAGTGCTTACTTTTTTGTGTTTGAATAAATCTGGCGGGCGAGACCAAGAAAATTTGAAGAAAAACTTGTGAACCACCCAAATAAATAAACCTTGAGATTTCTCTAACCAATGACCAAGAAAAATGTGTAACCTGTCATTATACATCGCCACATAAACAACAGTAAAACACTCATTAAAAATATATTTTTTTAATTTCTTTTCCAGTTTATTTTTTGTGAAATCATAAAAAAAGGCACAAAAGAAATAAACGATTTGGTCAAATCAAAGACAGATAAGTAACTAGAAAGTCTCTATACCCACTGGAAGACTCAAAGAAGCTTAATAAGATGAAACTATTGAAAAGTAAATTCAAAATAGTACATTGTGTATCGAGGGCGTGAAGAAGGCTATTTTGACGAGTCAAAATAGCCGTACGCCCTTGACACACACTGTACTGTATTTGTATGTGTAGCGGGCCTGAAGTTTTATATAGCGGGCGCAAAGTTTCATGTCAGCCCGGTGGCGGAGTGCGCATATCCGAACGTCACTGGGCTGGAAGTGGCCACATTACGCCTGCTTCACGTGCATGCAATGGCGCGTTTTTAAGGGGGTCGAACGAAAAGAGATTTTCACATATCTTCAATAATTTGAAAGGAATAATTTCATCAAAATAATATTTGAAATATTTTAAAACTAACTTTAAGAAAGTTAATACGCTCCATTCCACCAGGGTTGAATAATTTCAACTGTTGAAAATTTATTATACGTAGATACAAAGGATCAACCTCGTATAAACCCTTACGTAAGGACATAAACGTGCACAGTTGGGCAAGTGACATCTGTGCACGTGCACAGTTGGGCAAGTGACAACTGTGCACGTGAACAGTTTGGCAAGTGACAACTGTGCACGTGCACAGTTGGGCAAGTGACATCTGTGCACGTTAAAGTGCACAGGAGTCCATCTGTGCACGTCTAAATTTCGACGTGCACAGATGGTACTTGGACAACTGTGCACGTCGAAATTTAGACGTGCACAGTTGGCACGTGCACAGTTGTCCCTCTGACCAACGACGTGCACAGTTGTCCGTCTGGCCATCGACGTGCACAGTTGGGCACGTGCAAAGTTGCTACGTGCAAAGTTGACCCCATCCCAATTTTGTAAATGCTGTAACTCTAGTTATTTTTGTTTTATCAAAAAAGTCATGAGAATGAATTGTTTGTCTTTTTGAGTACACTGAACATCTGTACATATTATTATTATTATACCATTAAGCCATTTCCCTTTCGGGGTAGGCGTGACTTGCTCGGTTGGGGAATAGTAAACAGGTGAATAGGTATAGAGTAGGTTGGTATATGGGCATAAGGTATATAGGAGTTTTATAGGTGTTAGGGATAGGTGTTTTAGATCGATCTGGAATTCTCGTGTCATTTATTTAGATGACACGTTCATTCCGCAACACTGCTCCGACCCAGGTTGCTGATCAATCTCTCTAGCGATCACCCCAAGTGAGGAACCTCACAAAATTGTTATGTATGGTTCCCCACTTGGGCCCATTAGTATCCAAAGTCTCTGTTTCAGGCGCCATTCACACTATTGTCACTCTGTTTACAAACTATTTGTCGCCACACATTTCTGTCCTGGCATACTACTCTAGCTTCCTTCACGTCCATGCATTTCTTAACGCAAGCTCTTCTGTTCCTATGGCTTCTTACGTCTCTTCGGATTAATGTCTCATTCACAGATTCTGACCATTCTTTCGGCGGTCTACCTCTGGGCATTCTACCATTTACTTTACCTTTATACACTTGCTTCGTCAGTCGTTCATCTTTCATTCTTTCAAGATGTCCGAACCACCTTAGCTGATTTCTTTCCCATATGTCAACTAGTGTCTCTTGTGTACCACATTCTTTGAGGATTGTCTCATTTCTGACTTTGTCCATCAGTGTTTTCCCGCATATTATGCGGAGAGGTTTCATGCCGATCGCGTTGATTTTGCTCCTGTCCTTTTCTTGACAGGTCCATGTCTCGCTACCGTATAGTACAGTTGGTACGAAGATAGAGTTATGTATGGCCATTTTAGCTTTTTTTGATATGTTTTTATTTCTGAGGATGGATCCTGCTCTACCGATAACCTGCTTACCCTTATTTATGCGCCTATCTAACTCCCCATCTATTTTTCCGTCGCTAGTGAATAGGCTACCCAGATATACGTACTTGTCAACTTGTTCTAATCCCTCACCATTTAGGACAATGTTGCACATTGTTTTCTCGCTTTTTCCCTCAAACACCATGATTTTCGTTTTATTCACGTTAATTTTGAGGCCCATGTTCTCCA
>CAKNXH010000136.1:52681-158166 GCA_932178445.1 Andricus quercusramuli
CATTTTTAAATACCTTATTCTTTCGAATTTTTCTAATATTTCTTTTCCATTCTTCCTCGTCTTTACATCTTTTTGTGCCTCGAGGTTTCGAAGAAACTTGTTCCATTTTATTGAACAATAAATAGTCACATTTAATAATTCAAAAATTTCCTGTTTTAAAAATGATTCTCTTATTTTTTAGATGTAACACTTTCGATGTTCGAGACTATTGTGAGGTATATTTTATAAGCTCTCTTCCTAATGCAGATTATTTGTCTCACTATTATTATGTTTACCGCGATGTTTACAAAATTTTCTGCGAAATCCTTGCACATTATTTTTAGGCAAAGAAAGAAGGAAAGAAGGAGGGAAAGAAGGAAAGAAAATAATACGTTTTGGCTGAAGGAGATGTCATAATAATTTATCTTTTTTCCGTGAGTTATTACAAGTATTAATAAATATTTTTTTATACAAAATATTGGTAGTTTCATAACAAATTTTTGTAGAAAAATTCTGCAAAACATAAGTTTTCACGTGCAGACCTTCACGAATCAGCACTGCGGCTCGTCTTTCTCATAGACGGCGCTGAGTCGTTTATTCACAACGCCGAGCGAAGGAATTAAAACATCATAGTTTTTCAGCAGCTAGACCAATGGGAGTAACACTTCTCAGAAAACTCATGTGGACCCTAGTGAACATTTCATCCACTAGAAGTTTATTGTAGCAGAAAGTTACGTCGATAGACTTTGCGATTGAAAGTATTCAAACGATGTTTATAAAACTGTTCAGAAAAAAATTATTAACATTTTTTAATGCGAATGAATGTTAATTTCTATTTCACCAACACTTTAATAATAGTCTAATGAGTAACTCCTAAAATTAATTTAAAAAAAAAGTCGCTCAGGGGCCAACGGAATGGCGCAGAAAAATTTTATACCCCGTTATTGCATCCGGCGGTTCAATTTTTCTGCATGGGTTGATGTATTTATTGTTCAGGGGTCTTTTTTCTGGCCCAGGGTTTGTCTGTATTGTTGAAAGTGCAATATTTTAGCTCGAAAGACTAGGAGTTCAAAGCGGTTAAGATCCACTTGAATAATTCTTGATTAATAGATCAAATAAGGGAAATATTTAATAGATTTATTTCACTTGAACCCTGACTTGACTTAAAAGTCTTTTTCCTGAAACCTCCATTCTCAATTTTTAACTAAAATGAAGAACATTTTTAACATGTTGAAAATAGTTTCGAAGAAGTATCACAATAGGCATTACAATGGCATTACAATAGAGAACAACTGGCTTTTTCCAAATCGGTCAGTTTTGAAGAGACTTGCAACGAATGTGGTATATAGGAAACAATCTTTGATAAATGTAAAATAAATTCATTGTAAGAGTATGGCATGTTGAGAAAATGGAAGAAGAATGACTGGTGAAACAAGTATATCTACACGCAAAAAAAAGAACCTTATAGTTGGCTGAAAACCAAGTTATATCTACTGATCTTCGAAGTACGTATATGGACAACACAATAGTTCAGTAAGTGTTACAATTATAGGCAACTGAATATGACTATCATTGATGGTTACCAGTAGCAATCCTCAAGTGGTACTAACCTGCGAATCAGTAGATTTTACCGATCCAGTCGCTACACTGCACGGTTCCTCGATGCTGCAGTTACGAATTGTCATGTCGCTTTAGCAGATGATATATAAGCAGATCTAAATTATGTTAACAGTATAGACTGTATTTTAGACAGCACTATACACTGTAAAGAATATTGCTGAAAAATAATTAATAAAGTAGCACGCAAGTCGATTATACTAATCACTACTCTATCACGTGAGTTGAGATCTGTAAAATAATCCCAAAATGCATTTGTAACTGAGGTGGCGAGCTCAAGGGTATCAGATCATTTCATTGCATCACAAAATGCATCCATGGCTGATGATATATACCGAGACAGACCCGTGCAGACTATTCAAAAAAATCTAATTTAGCAAAAATGCCTTCAACATATTGGGCTGTAAAAATCTTAATACGGAGAACGAAATGAGCTTCATAATAATAATAATAAAATATGGTAGCTTTAAGAAACCATCACGAGAAGACTATTGTCACCGTCAAAGCTTGTGAATCCCTACTACAACATCATCGCAAAAGATTTCGAACATCGTATTAAATTAATTTACGACATCCTCATCTTATCAGGCGCTTGACTTGGTCCGTGGCTCGTGATGAAAAACTGGGATCTAATAGAATACGCCGAGCTGCAGAACTAGGCATGCAAATACAGTCTTTGCCCCAGAAAGGGATCGGGATCCACCATACAAAATCACGTTGAAAATGGATATCAGCAAATTAAGGTGCAAATTGGGTCGATTGATCCAACATTAGAATGAAAATAGAACCAGAAAGCTAGTTAAATGTTAACATGTTAAGCATGTTACTAAAATCATCCAATCTCGGTACATCAAGACATTGACAGCAGCAATATTGGATGAGACTATGGACTCCCAGCGGCAGTGACTTGATGTTCACACTGTTAGACTGCGTCGGTACAAGGAAATTGATGCAAGAAGGCAGCAACATCAAACCTTTCTGGCAGACGAAAGAAGTTTCTATCGTGAACTGAGTGTAAAGCAAAACAACTAGCAAGACACTAAAATCCCACAATGGGAAGACATGACTAACCACTGGTCGGTTGTTTGGGGAAAAACGAACAGAAGCAATATCAATAGGCGTAGTTCCAACTAGAGGAAGCAAGATCAAGCTATAATCTGAAATGAAGCTGACTAACATAATAAATTGAGATATTTCAGCGGGTTTGAAAGGGAAAAGTAACTGGAAAACTCAAGTTCCGGACATGGTGCATAATTTCTCTCACAAGTACCATAGAGGAATTAATAACGCATTGAAGACAAAAAGCAATCCACCGCGAGCACCCCAAAATGTTAGATGAACATGACGTGGATAGTGTGGTAACTAATATTTAGGTGAAAAAGGGTATCCTGTTTCCAGAAATGGAAGGATTCGCCATGGCGATTCAGGACAGGGTTGTCAGCACCAGAATTCTCGCAAACACGTGTTACATCAAGACGTGGTTTACCAGTGCCGATTATGTTGGAGATATCAAAGAATCCATCGAGAACATTATTGATGGTTTTCGCTTAAAGGCTTAGGGCGAACGTTCGCACACACATGCATATATTCCAGTGCCTGTTTCAGATAACGACTATTACATCTTATATTGGGATGTTACTGGCCAGAAGGATCATTATATCTGAGCCAATTGATTCAATTTAGTGATTGGTGAGAAAAAAGGTGTGAAAAGTCTACATCATCGACACTGCTAGTTCACTCAACCGGAATTTACAGGCAAACAATACAACCAAGATCCATAAGTATCGCGAGCTAAGGCATGAAGTACAGAAAACATGGAGGAATCTGAAACATTTATCTCTTAATCCTATTGTGATTTCTGTTGTCACCTTTGACCTGTTCGACCGCTGTGTAAGGATAACAGCGGTAAAAGACGAACTCCAAAGTACACCATGCTTCTAATTTTGTAACCACTACAACATCATCGCAAAAGATGTCAAACATCGTATTAAATTTATTTATAACGTGGTCATCTCATCAGACATTTGGCTCAGTCCGTGGATGATGAGGAAAAATTGGTTTCACCCGAGGACAGGTTTGAAAAAAATAATAACAATAGCCATACAGCTTTCCATTCAATCTCTTGTATTTTCATGGCTCTTTATATCTTTTCTCTTTAGAGTATCATTCACATATTCCCACTATTCAACTATTCTCTCAACATGACCAAATCATCACAACAAATTTCTTCCACTCTTATCATTTCAAGTCCCAGTAATTTTCTGATCCTTTTTCTTCGATTAATATATTTTTGCTCTAAAAATATTTAATTGATGTTAAGTTTCAGAAATTCGTAACTTACATGCAATTCTATGAGTTTGTACTCCTCTCAGCCTAGTTGAGTTAGAATTCATTCTCACAGTTAGCTCTTTCCGGTGTCATAACTTTGTATGACTTTTATGCGAATAAAAAAAAACAATTTTATCCATCATGTGAGGAATTAAGATCTCTTAACTTTTGGATGTGGACTAGCAGCCAAAATTCGTTATTTTTGCCAGATGGAAGCTTTTTTTGGGGTAGGGGCGGTGCTCTCAAATCAAATAAACTTTTTTATTTGGGCCACTATATATCAAAAGACATCTATTGCTCTTCCTTCTCACAGAATTAAGTAAAAAACCGGAAAAAGGTCCTGCTCCGATGGAAGCAGATCCCGCTTTGCCCAGAAGAGCAATTCCATCTGTTATTTTCTACGAATACAAAAATTGCGTTTTTCAACCAGTCCTGCCCGGTACGTTTTTGTTCGAACTTGACATATATAACATTGGATGGTTCAGAGGTATTTTACCATTATTCAATGCTGCCGACAAAATTGTCTTCAAAGGAAAAATAAACTCTAGTATTCTGCGAGTAGTAGGCCAGGCAAGGGCTAAAGCATTTAGCATTCCAGGCACTCTGCAAGAGGTACGTGCCGCAATCGAACGCAATGAAAGCTACCACAGTTTCATAAAAAGACTATGCAATCAAAGTGGACGCCAGAAAAATTGATTCAATTAAAAGTTAATTTATCTTTGGAAATACTTGCATTTCACATTCCCATTGAAAATTATTTCTGCGAAAACCTAATAATTCTAACAGATTGATGCAATTCCCAAAATATAAGTTCCAAAATGGCAAGACCAAAAAATACTTATTACGGCAAGTCACATTTGCGGCGTCACGTTCACGGCAAGCCACTGTGAAATCTCTCATTCGGGAAAATTTGAAGTCCATAAAAAAAATAGCAAATTTGCGGCAAGACATGCAGTCGGTGAGTCACAATGGTAGAAAGTCACATTTCGGCTCTAAGAATGAAAAAAATTATAAATTTAAATTCAAATTCGTTCTATTTCATTTATAAAAGATTCTATATTCAAAATGTTATAAGATAAGAATTTTGGTTTTTGATCTAGTTGGTCTAAATGAAGTTGGTCTAAACCTGTGAAAAATTAAAATATCAATGGTCGAGGAAAATAGAAAATGAGTCATTGAAAAATCAGGGAAAAGTTGGGGAAAATTGAATATGAAGTTCTTCGGTCTCCCTGGAATAAAGAAAACTCGAAAATAAAAAGTGATTAAAATAAAGAGTGCATATTATATCAAGCAGACCACAATAGTGGTTTTTTTGAAATGTAGCGGCACATTTCGACTGTCTTTCTCCCCCGTATAAAAGCCCATGTTCAACATTTGATTATACCTCTGTTTTCACGGCAATTCTTTGACCCGGAGCCCACGACAAACATTATCCTCGGTGGCAACGCAAATGAAAACATTAATCAATTCTCTATAAAACAAAGCATTTAATTCAACTGCGCGTGGTCGACTGTAATCGCCGAATCAATTCGCTGCAATTTGAATTGCGTGTTCCGATCTGACGTGCATGAGTGCGCGGATGAAAATTTCGATCAAACATTACCGAGATTAATTGTGTGCGATCTGAATCTGGTGAATAATTATAGGTCGAGTTTTCGCAGGTGACATAAAATGGTATATTTACACCCAAAAACAATATGCCGATGATTATAAACTATTTTATTAGAGGATAATTTAATTGAGCTGTGACACACAATTCATTCGATGTATTCTAAATAGAGTATGCATTTTCATCTCGCAAAATAAACTTTATAAATCTGCGAAAAATAAATGTGAATAAATAAAGTAAAGTTTTCTATTTGTAATTTCGAATCACGTATCCTCCTTTGTTAGGGTCCGTAAGTTCAGATGGGCCCCCCCCCCCCGTTTCGTAAGTAATTATTGCTAACTAAATATTTTCGTGAATTTCTTCAGGAAAGACATCTAAAAATAACGTAAGACGATTTGGAGGGACAGGCGGTTGGTAGAATCTTACTGATTTTTATTTTGCAACAAAATAGTTTACTATCAACCAATGAGACAATGAGACAACAATAACTATCAACAATGAGAGTTGATCTCTCAAACAAGAAATATGAATTCTGAACAAGAATTGCATTAATAGGTATCTTAACCAAGAAAAATATTTTATTTTAGATGAAAATCAGTGTACTTGAACCAAAAACATGAATTTTGGATGAAGTAGTTGAATCCTCAACCAAAAATGATTCATTTTTTACAGAACAGTTGCATTTTAAAAAACAAAGATATAACTTTTAACAAAAGTTATGAAGTATTAAATTATAATGACGAATTTTCAACGAGAGTGGAATTTTCAATAGAATAAGATTTTCCAATTGATAAAAAAAGTATCCAAGTTTTTGAAATGTCAAGCTTAGCTTAAGAGACTAGTTTTTTTTTGCAATGAGGGTAAATTTTCAACCGAATAGCTGAAGTTCCTACCAAGAAGATTTTGTAATTTGTTACGAAAAAATTTCGTTCTTTTTGAGACCCATTCTCAACAAAATACATACATTTTTAACAAAATAGTTGAGTTCTCAACTAACAAGATAAATTTCCTACCAAAAAGGACGAATATTCAACAAAATACATACACTTTTGAACAAATAGTTGAACTTTTGAACCGAAAGAATACATTTTAATCAATAACGGTAAGGTTGAATTTTCATTTAAAAAAATTGATTTTCAGCCTAAACAATTGCATTTTAAACTAAATACTTACATTTTCAGTTAAGGAAATTAATTTTCAACCAGAAAAACTAATTTTCTACAAAGTAGCTTAATTTTCAACCAAATAGATACATTTTTAACCGAATAATATACATTTTCAACGAAAAATATAATTTTTTATATTTCATCTTAAAATTATTTTAATTTTAAATAAAAAACAATTGGATTAAACCAAAAAGGATGGGTTTCTATCAAAATACTAGAATCTTTGAATGAATCAGATAAGCTCTCAGCAAAATAGTTGCACTTTTAACAAAATAAGAATTTTATACCAAAAAAAAAACCAATTTTCAACAGAATACTAAAAAATGAATTTTCAATAAAGTAGTGCAACTTTTGACCAAAGAGTAGGATTTTTTACAAAATTGTTGAATTTTTTAGCCATAAATACGAATTTTCTACACAGCAGTTGAATTTTCTACCGAAAAATGTGAATTTTCAATTAAAAACATTGATCTACTGCCAAAACAGAATAACTTTCAACCAGATAGTTGCAATTTCATCCAAAAAATATGAAATTTCCACAAAAATGGATGAATTTTCAAATCAAAAAGGCAAATCGTCTTTAAAATAGTTGAAATTTTAACAATTTACTCCAGCAAAGTTGAACTTTACACCAAATTGTTCAAATCTTAAACCAAGTGGATAAATTTTCTACAAAACACTTGACTTTTCCAGCCGTAAATATTAATTTACAAATAGAAGTTTATTTTCAACGCAAACAGTTGAATATCCAACTGAATACTTAAATTTTCAGCTTAAAAAATTGATTCTAACAAAAAAAAAACTAATTCTGCACGAATTAGTTTAATTTTTAACCAAATAGATGAACTTACAAACGAACGAGTCGAGTTTTTATCAAAATACCGGAACTATTAACTAAAACAGATTAATTTTCAACAAAACGTTTGCACTTTTTTAGTTTGAAAATTCAACTATATGGTATGAAATTCATGGAATTTGTTAAAGATTCAACTGTTTGGTTAAAAATGTATGTCCTTTGTTGAAAATTCAGTGTTTTTGGTAGAATCTTATCCTTCTTGGTTGAAAATTCATCTTTATGAGTGATAAATGAAATATTTGGTTTGAAAATTCCTCTGATTTGTAGCAAATTTCTCTCTTTGGCTTGAAGTTCCAAAATTAGAGACAGCATTTTTTTTATTGGCTGAAAAAACTATTTTGTTTGAAAATTCAATTCTCGTTCAAAATTCTTCTATATGACTTGAAAAATATTTTTGTTATTGTCCACAGTGCCTATACAAGAAGACGATGTGAATGTAGTTGTAATCATCAATGTGATAATTATGCAGTTGTGATACGAATTTCAGAACATTCGTCCTCATCCAGCTCCCAGCCCCGTATTTTCAAATACTTATCAAAACAAATATTTTTTATAATGTTTAAAAAATTTCGAAGGACGAATGAGATATTGACTGGTACATATACTCCTACAAAACATTCCGTCGCATATTCATCACAGTTATGTTGTTCCGGAAGTTCTCCGTTTTGTTTTTCTACGAAGAGAAAATGAAGTTCAAAATTGGCACTTTACATATGGCAGTAACAGTTCTCTTTATTTTTAATAGTGAGCGTGAAGCTATATCATACCTGTAATATTGTTGGCATATTCAAGTGCAGTATATTCTTGTACGAGTACGTCCATCTAAAAGACCCATTTTTGCAGCATTAGGGTGGGTCAATACAATTATTTTTGTATTTCAAAAATGCTTGGCACCCAAAAGTTCGCGCAAACTACGATGAGTCATACGGATTGGCTGTTGTAGTCATACCATTATGGCTACGTATTATCGATAGAACAAGAATTTGTATGGCCAATGATTTATATTCCTTTTGCAGCACAAACACATCATCCTTTTTCCCCCATATCGAACATAATAACTTACCCATATTAGTATTCCTGTGGCCTCTATCCTTATGGTTCCAAACAGGAATATGTCTATTTGTGGGGGAAATATTTTTTGATAAATTCAGAAATTCCTAATTATAATCCTCTGGTAAATAACCCCAAGCATTTCTTTTAGTATATCGTAAAATTCCTGGTATGTTTAATGCATTTATTACATTCGATGATTCTTACCGGCTAGAATTGGTAGTCGAAAGGCTAACTTTGGCTTGAATTTTCGATAAATTAATAGCATACCGTTATTTACACACGAAGCCAAATACAATAAATTAAACCTATAGATAAAACAAATTATTCAATTAAATCCCTATCAGCTCTCATATTGAGAGGAACAAATGAATGAAATTGACAGACAAATCAGAGTGTCATATTGTAAACAAAGTTACAAAATAAAGCAATTCAAAGTAATTATTACAATGAACTAAAAAACAGCATTTAATTACAATTATGCATAAAGCGTCATTCATATCGCATCTACCTAGGACATATTGAATATTAAGAGCCACAAAAAACATCTACGATTCAAAAACCAGGTCATGTGTAACTCTGTACAATTAAACAAAGTTGTGAAATCAAAGTTAGCCAAGTAAAATGAAAAAATAGTAAACACTGATTGCTGGCGAGTTTTATGTAATAACTTTCAAAAATGTTATTTTAAAATTTGAATTGAAAAAGATAATTAAGAGAGTTATTCATAAAGAAAATTCTAAAATTGTAACAACTGTTAGATGATAAAATTGTTTATAACATAACACTAGAACATTGTATGCTGTACATTTTTATTTGAAATTTCATATCAATCAGAAAAATAGTTTTGGCTGCATCCGTGAGGCAAAAATGAAAAATTCAATTTTTTTTTTATGAAATATAGAAACGATTTCCATAGTATAAAAATAGCAGTAGAGTATATTGCCGAGCATTTACAGTTAAGATTTTTATTGTGAAGAGACCAATAGATTTTGTTGTTGTATGCAAACACTATCCTGCAAATTTCTTTCTTTTGATGATAAAATACTGCGATACATTTTTTTTAAATTGCTTTTTGGTTTTGCTAGGCTCTCCGACATCTAGAAATGAATTCTCTTATTCTTTGATTGAAAAAAATATACAAATTTAAAGCCAAAATATTTTTTTACCTCCAGAAAGTATTTGCTATTGGCTAAGGAGTAAGTCCCAAATTTATAAAACAATTTTAATAAAAGGTTTGAAGATTTTATAGGGTTTGTAACACGAAAAATTGTAATTTTATTACAATTAATGGTATGAAATGTAACTTGAATATTTCAGACAGAATTCAGTGAAATGTACATCATTTCCGAATAAATTTAAACTGAATCAGGATAAATTGATAAGAATTCAAAGTCAATTCGAAGCTATTCAAGTAATTCAAAAGAATTGGAGGAAATCCTAATAGAAATTCCATTAGGTTTAATCAAATTAGCGTGAAATCAGAAGAATGTTAAGGAATTCAGGAGACTGAATTAATAAGAATTCAAGGTAAAATGCAATTAAGTTGCCAAAAACTCAAATAATTAATTGATTCCAGTAAACCTGTAGTGAATTTGAAAGAATACAAGAAAATTCAAGAGAATTTGTTCAAATTGATATGAATCCAAAAAAATTTTTTCTAATTCAGGGTGAATTGAAAATGATTCATGTGAATGCAACAAAATTCTTAAAGTCCAAAAAAATTCCATTGATTTCAGATAAATGGGGATGAATAGCAATCTAATGAAATTGACAAGAACTTAACATCAGCTTTAAAGTCTTCAGGGTCAATTAAAAAAATACAAAATCCAAAAATGGTCCATTAAATTCAGAACATTTCTTTAGCCCGAATAAATGCGAACTAATATAATAGAAATTAAAGATCATTAGAGTCTTTGAACTATAAAATAACTTTTTATGTATGCATCGAATTTCAATATTCTCCTCTGTCATCCTATATAAATATTTTTAATTTATTCATTCATTAAAATTAAATGGCAAATTTTCGCATTATAAGTATCAGTATCTTCAGTATCTCTTAGCTGGAGCTCATCAACATAATGGTAACAATAATCACAAAAGCCGACAAAAATAACAGTATTTCCGTACGCATAGACCGGGCTATGTGACCCTGAAGGATTTTGGTATCCCAAAACCGAATCCATTATCCAAAATTTTTCTATACGTCAGGTTGTTGAGATATCCTAACCTGAATGTGCAAAAATGGATATTTTTAGCCATATTTGAGGCAATATTACACGATCAGCAATTTTTTCCCCTAAAAACTGCTAACACCATTGTTTAGTACTTCTTTTTGTCTTCCATTTCAATTTTTGATCATCCTGAACCGATTTTTTTTTCTCCGAGACATGACACATTAACCATTCAGTTTCTCTTCACCTGCATTGTTCCACAATCCATTGTGGAACTGAAATGGTTAATGTGTGATATCTCGGAGAAGAAAAATCGGTTCAGGATGACCAAAAATGGAAATGGAAGACAAAAAGAAGTAATAAACTATGGTGTTAGCAGTTCTTAGGGGGAAAATTGCTGATCGTGTAATATTGCCTCAAATATCGCTAAAAATATCCACTGTTGCACTTTCAGCTTAGGATATCTCAAAAACCTGACGTATAGGAGAAATTTGGCCTGTGTTCTCATCGTTTACGATATGATATTTCCCCTCGAGAACAATATCCAAAAGGGTTATATGACCAAGATCCAGAAGCAGAGCCCGCTAAGGCAAGAAATCATAAGGGTGTGGCAATTGAAAAAGGTTCCTTTTGATAGGCGCATATATAACATATCGTTCATGAGCAGAAGTCGGATCAAAAAGTTACAACTGGAAATTTAATTCTTATCCGATTCCACTCTATTCAATTGACCAATTATATTCGGCATTTGCTTTATAATTATTTCATATTTCGACGCAAGGCTCCTTTAAATTGATCCTATATTGTTTAATATCATATTCACTTTGGCAATTATATTCACAATAGTCGAATAAAGATTTAATTATTATGCACCGGTGAATGTCATTATTATTTCATATCACTGAATCAATCCCGCATTGATTTTTCATGTGATACTAATTGTTAAACCACTTTTTATTACATCTAAAACTTTTTTACTTTTCAAATATTTCGTGATCCCGGATATAAATTTTATGCTCTATAAGGAAAGCAATTACATGATGTTTTGTCCACATATAGTCGTTTGTTTGCTTGCATAATTAAATGTCCAAATAGAAGTGGTAGTGAACCATACTGAAGACGAAAATGAAATACTAACTGTTCCACCTTGCAGATGTTACTTGTGAATTATTACAATACTCGCATTAGTGTTCCTTCTCCTCTTCCCTTCTTGTTTCTCTCCACTTGTACTCTCTTCTTCCTAGCCATGAAGGTAGTTTCATCAACAATTAAGCACTGAAAAATTAACACAAACGTGTTGTGTACACTCGCTAAGGGGCCGCGCGTAAATTAAGTAGTCTTTTTTTTGGGGTGGGAGGGGGGAGAGGCAGGAAGTGAAAGGTTTTTCTATGCTGTATTGCAGGGGGGTACGTGGTCGAAACCATTTTTTATGTGAGATATTTTCAAGTTTGAAAATCACTAAAAAGCAAAAGTTAAACAGATTTTATTATATTCCAGTTGTTTGTCACGCAATCTAGTGCTTACTTTTGTACCAAATACATTGTATGTATAAAAATTATGTCACTTCATTAATAATTGTAATAGTATAACTTGTAATTTACCAAATAATTTTAGTAGCAGCTCGTAATATTAGTATTATTATTAGTTGCAATTGGGAGTCATCCACAAATGAATGAGGGTGTTTTTCTAAAATTTTCAACGGGAAGTGAGGAAAGTGGTGGAAAATTATGATAGGTTGAGTAGGGGAAGCGAAGGGGCCGGAAATAGGGCAAGTGAGGGGAAATGAGGAGAGGGGAAGTAAATGAGGAAGACTTTGGTAAAGGGAGGGAAAGCGAAATTTGAAGTGTGGGAAGGAGAGTAGGGGATTTGAAGTTAGTAGGGGAGGGGACTTATGGGGGGGGGGGCGAACGACTTATTTAAGCCTCAGCGGAGTACGGAACCCTCTTTTGTCGGCGCAAGGTACCTATTTTGACAAATTCTTTAATTTTGTATCAGAAATGAATTATGAAATTAATCTACAATCTAATTTTATCAATATGGTGTTTGTTTAATTTGCACATTGAAAAATCAAGGACCTACAATTTCAGTAATACTTGAGTGGAAGAGAGTCGAATATTGAAAAGCAGGGATACTTGATTACTCCTCTCTAAACTGAAGTGTATGGACAATGGATATTGGTTCGAGTACATTTAAAAAACTCTCGATGCGACTGTATGATATGAGAATGCAAAAAAAAATCCGTTTACATGCATTCTCTCTTGCGTTCTCTGTCTAGTGGACCGAGCATTCACTTGGTGTACAGGCGTACTCGTATCGTTTTGTTTTCAATTTTCCACCTTTTAATACGAATCAGTGGCCGTTTCGCCAGTCCGGAAATGTTAGAGCCGTAAATACGAAAGAGAGACGCATTAATACTGTGTCCTCTATGTGAATGGTTATTACCATAATGGCCGCTGACTCGACGCTGAACAAAATGAGCGACGCTTTTTAAAAACGGTCTTCATTTTAAATATGAAAGGACAGAGACAGATTTCTGAAAAAAACTTTCGCAATATTAAAATCTTGTTTCTTATGAGCGCGAAATAACTTCCAAGTAACGCAGTAAATCCTGAAGCATCTAAAGTGCTGCAGCTTAATTCAATCTTTCAGTTAATTTAAAAATGAATTCAGTACCGGATTATCCAATATTCCAAGGCAGGCCAAGGCCCAGGGGCCCCATGGATTTAAAAATTTTCAGATTTTTGTAATTTTTCTTTAATAGAAGAGCTTCAATTGAAATTCATAATAATACTGTTTGGAATTAGTTTCAGGCTTCCGAATTAAATATAGGGAAAAGTTGCCTAAGACGAGACCCCTCCTAAGACGGGACACCCTTGATATTTTTGTACGAAAATATTATAGTCATCACTCAGGCATGCGAATACGTGCTCAGAAAAATTCTATTTATTTTGAAAGTGTTTATTTTTTCTGCACTGGAAGTAAATAAAAAAAAAACAGAAAGGAAAAATTATTTTCGTACGCTAGAGAACGAACTTTTACCTGTTTTAGAAGTTGTGATTTAATAACTTCTAATGATTTGAAAGAGTAAGTTACGTTTTTGTTTGATAGATAATTTTATAAACTTTGCAACTGATACTTACGTTCCATTGATTTTCATGCTGCTTAACGAAAATATTTAAAAAATTGTGATCATGCGAAATTCCTAAGATGAGCCCCGGTTGCACTAGAGAAATGTAGGTAAGAGCTAAATGGTAAATTGGCAATGACCTAGCTTCTTTATTGCTTTTGCATCATGAATAAGAACACTTTTAAACTATGTTTTTTTCGATTTATATCAGTAAGTTCTGGATCTGAGATGAATAATATTCAAAATTTTATAACTTTTCATAAATATCTAGTCCTTGAACTTTTTTAAAACTTATTTTCTATTAGACCTCATTTAACGCTTATTTCATGTTTCATAATGTATTACAAATATGTCATAAATGTAAAGAATATGTTTAAACAATGTGCTACGAATAAAATTAATCAATACCTACAACGGCCATACCACGCTGGAAACACCAGTTCCCGTTAGATCACTGAAGTTAAGCAGTGTTGGGCGCGGTTAGTACTTTGAGCCCACACTTGTAGTTATTTACTACAAGAAACTATCCACCTAGAAACACTACCCGAATCGGGTAGTGTCACGCCTACCCCTAGAAGCTCGCCGAAAGGGAAATTGCATTATTATTATTATTATTATTATACCATTCAGCCTTTTCCCTTCCGGGTAGGCGTGACTTGTTCGATTGGAAGGTAGTGAAATGGGTATATAGGTATGAGGTTGATCGGTATATGGGTATAGGGTGGATGGGTATGTAGGTGTTATGTATAGATGTTTTAGATTGATTTGGAGTTCTCGTGTTATTTATATAAATGACACGTTCACTCCGCAACACTGCTCCGACCCAGGTTGCTGATCAATCTCTCTAGCGATCACCCCAAATGAGGAGCCTCACAAAATTATTATGTATAGTTCCCCACTTGGGCCCATTAGAATCCAAGGTCTTTGTTTCAGGCATCATTCACTCTATTGTCACTCTGTTTATAAACTATTTGTCGCCACATATTTCTGTCCTGGCATACTACTCTAGCTTCATTCACGTCCATGCATTTTTTCATGCAGGCTCTTGTATTCCTATGGCTTCTTATGTCTCTTCGTATTAGTGTCTCATTCACAGATTCTAACCATTCTTTCGGCGGTCTACCTCTGGGCATTTTGCCATTTACTTTACCTTTATAAACTTGCTTGGTCAGTCGTTCATCTTTCATTCTTTCAAGATGTCCGAACCACCTTAGCTGATTTCTTTCCCATATGTCAACTAGTGTCTCCCCTGTACCACATTCTTTGAGGATTGTCTCGTTTCGTACTTTTGTCTATCAATGTTTTCCCGCATATTATGCGCAGATGTTTCATGCCGATCGCGTTGATTTTACTCCTGTCCTTTTCTTGACAGGTCCATGTCTCGCTACCGTATAGTACAGTCGTTACGAAAATAGAGTTATGTATGGCCATTTTAGCTTTTTTTGATATGTTTTTATTTGTGAGGATGGACCTTGCTCTACCGATAACCTGCTTACCCTTATTTATGCGCCTATCTAATTCCCCATCTATTTTTCCGTCGTTAGTGAATGGACTACCTAGATATACGTACTTGTCAACTTGTTCTAATTTCTCATCATTTAGGACTATGTTGCATATTGTTTTCTCACTTTTTCCCTCAAACACCATGACTTTCGTTTTATTCACGTTAATTTTGAGGTCCATGTTCTTCATGCTTGTATTAGGTTTATTCAACGTTCTTTGCAAGTCTTCGACTGATTCTGCCATAACAATCTTGTCATCCGCGAAAGCCAACCCACGTACCTTGACGGCTTCGAGATCTACACCTTTTTCGTCGAAGAGGGCAGTTCTAAGACACTTATCCATGAATATGATAAATAGCCACGAGGACATAACGCATCCTTGTTTCACGCCTTGCATAATATCGAACCATTCACTCTTTTTCCCATTTACCCTTACACTCGCTTTACTACCTGTATATATTGTTTTTATTGCTTGTAGGAGCCCTCCATTCACTCCGTACTCTTTAAGGACTTCCCAAAGTTTACTTCTACTTACCGTGTCGAATGCTTTTTCTAGATCGATAAACGCACAGAAGACTTTCTTTCCTACTCTCAAACTTTTTTCTGCGACCTGTCTTAGGCTAAATCCGTACATGATCTTCCTGGCATAAATCCACTTTGGACTTCCCATATTTTCTCTTCTGTAATTTCCATTACCCTACGGATAAGTATTTTTGAGTATATTTCACTTACGGTACTTAGTAGGCTGATACCTCTGTAATTACTGCAGTTGCTTTTATCTCCTTTTCTTTTGTATATTGGTACGATAATCGCTTTTTTCCAATCGTCTGGGACTTCTCCCGTTTCGATACATAAATTTATTAATTCGCACAACCTGTGAGGTATGTACTCGCCACCGTATTTAAGCATTTCAGCGCTAATATTGTCTATACCCGCAGCCATACCGTTTTTCAAGTTCTTAATTATATCTCTGACCTCAGTGACACAGACTTTTTCAATTGGGTTTTCTAATGCATTATCTTCTATGTCGCAGTTTTGTTGTCCGATATTTTCACCTCCCAATAGTTCTTTGAAAGACTCTTCCAAAGCGTCTACTATTCCGTCTATATCATATAGCATTTCGCCTTTGCTGTTTCTCATGCTAGCAAACTCTGTACTTTTACTTTCCTTCAACTGTTTATATAATAGTTTCATAATTCCTTCAAAGCAGTTCATTATTTTATTCTCTTCTTCTGTTCTGATTTTCTCTTTACTCTCTTTGACGAGTCGTTTAACTTTCCTATTTTTGTGTCTGTAATCATTTTTAAGTCTAGTTCTCTCCTCATCGCTAAGACCTGTCATGTTCAGCGTTTTATTGTGCGCTTCTTTCTTTTCTTTTTGGGCTGCCGCAATTTCATCGTTCCACCACGCATCGCCAGACTTTCTTCCTACAACCGCTGTACCACATACTTCGGTCGCAGTTTTGACAATGACATCCCGTAATAAAGTCCACGCGCCCTCTATATCTTTATTGCTTATAAGCGCTTCCCACGTTGCCCTATCTATGCTTTCAGTGAACCTCTTTTTAAACTCTGTTTGCACTTCTTGTCTCTGTAAATTTTCAATTTTTATTCGTGTTTGTTTCGTTTTCTTTGTTTTCTTTGTTCTCCATCCCCGCCCTAAGTTTATTTTGCAGACTAAAAGGTAATTATCAGAATTGCATTCGGAACCCCTCATGACTCTTGTATCTTTAACTAGTTCTCTTAATCTTTCATCCGCAATAACAAAGTCAATTATGCTGTGGCTATTTCCTTTACGCCAGGTGTACATGTGGATCATTTTATGTCTAAACCAAGTATTTGTAATAAAAAGGCCCTTTTCTAAGCATAAACTAACTAGCTTTTCCCCGTTATAATTTTTTCTTGTTGGATCTCCAAAATTACCTAGCACTCTTTCTGTATCTGTATCCTGACGTTGGACACCGACCCATCCGTTCATATCTCCTAGCAGAATTATTCTTTCACCTTGATCGCAAATACTTATTGTATCATTTAGAGTGTCCCAGAAGGCGTCCTTAACTTCCCTCGAATCGCTATCGACTGGTGCGTAGCACGCTATGATAAATAATCTTCTGATTCCTACCTTCATTCTAGCCCACAGCAATCTGGGTGATACAAAATTATGCTCTATGAGATGATGACTTGCTTTTTCATTCATAATTAAACCGACCCCTTGACTACGATGCGATTCGCTATCTACTCCTGACCATATTTCACAACCGCCTTTCAACACCCCATTTCCTATTTTTCTAAATTCGCAACCCTTTTTCTTTGTCTCAGGTACACAAAGAATGTCTAGTTTCCTTACGTGCATAGTTTCTCGTAGCTCTCTTATCTTAAGATCATTCACTCCTCTAGCATTCCAAACACCCAGTCTCCATTCATCGCCCGAAACAAGACCTTTACGTTTACCGTGTGCATGCCTATGGTCAATCCGAGTTCCAGTCAGTTCCGAGGCTACTTTATTGTTTGTATTATTCATGTTTAGATTGTACTCCCAACTATCACCTGTATGCGCGAGATTTGTTTTGCGAGTCGAAATCATGTCCGAATTAAGCAGTGATTTGTCTTATGGTGGAGTCAAGCTGTAACGTCAGTCCCACCAAAACTTCTGTTACTGGGGGGGCGGGGGGATAAGGCCATGAGAAAGGAAACCGAGAGTCTCAATAGGTGGGTGATTTATGCTGAGAAGGTCACCAGCCTTAAGCAGCGTTTTATTAGATAGGAGTTGATATGCTCCCATTTGTCGATTGCCGGCCGACCTCGAAAACACGAGCCAATAACCCTTTTTTTTTTTTTTTTTTTTTTTTTTTTTTTTTAAATTAAAAGTTTCACTTTAGTTACGCGGTTATAAAATATTTCATTGAATAAATCTGCACACATGAAAAGAGTTCATAGAAAAATAATGAAAATTTTAAAACTTCTTTTAAAATCTTTTGAAAATTTTCTTTTAAAAATTCTTTCCCTATTTTTAAATAAACGACTGACTTCTGAGAGTACTAGAGTTCTTCAAATCCGACAAAAAAAAATTACTATAATTTGGTATATAATAGGAAACTCCTCTTTTTTAAAACTGGTTGTAGAGTCTTCCATTTCTTGTCTGTTTGCAAGTTGTACTTTGGTTACGCGGTTATAAAATCTTTTATTGAATAAAACTGCACACATAAAAAGAGTTCATAGAAAAATAATGAAAATTTTAAAACTTCTTTTAAAATATTTTGAAAATTTTCTTTTAAAAATTCTTTCCCTATTTTTAAATAAACGACTGACTTCTGAGAGTACTGGAGTTCTTTAAATCCGACAAAAAAAAATTACTATAATTTGGTATATAATAGGAAACTCATCTTTTTTAAAACAGGTTGTAGAGTCTTCCAATAATGGTATAAAAAAAATAGTGTTTAGTTACATAGCTTTTTTTATTTTAAAAATGAGTCCGTCTTAGGATACCGGGTTGCCTAAGACGAGAGAAGTACATATTTCTTTAAACATCGAAGTTCATTGCCTTTTAAACATTTTTTGACCTATCAAGTGTGTGAACTATGTAAAGAAAACATCAAACTATGATGCCAATAATCGCTTTCGCTACTGAAGTTCCTTAACATCGAAAATTTTCGGAAAATATGGAAGGGGCTCGTCTTAGGCAACTTTCCCCTAACATATGTTGCATTAGAATGCGCAAATCCCGAAATTCTTCGAACCTTACATCTTGACATCGAGAATTGTTACGGTCAATCACATGGCAACGCCCCGAACACGCCAGAAGAGTATGGGGCATTCCAAACAAAAATTAAAGAGCACAATCCGTTAGTTGTATATGAGCAGATCACTCGCTCAATCTAGTAGGGAATGCAGCTGCGAACTGTTATTTGAATGTTGCAAGATTTTTTATGTTGGTTCAACATGCAAATGTATTTTTTAGCGCTTACACTCGCAAGTTGAATTGGTTAATAGAAATACTCGAGAAGAATAGAGTTATATTGGTATCAAAAGGTAATTTCGGGGACTCGGTGTTTCGTTTCTCAAAGTCCAGAAGAACTATGTTAGACCTCGAGTGCGTGACAGCAACAAATAGGGCTAGTGCCGCAAGAGTGACAGAGATGGTAATAAATTACTCTCAGTGCCTTATGGTGCCTTTGGATGTACACTCTAAGTCCTATATAATAACAGTTTCGCGGGTTGTCTCGCACTGGCCTTGTTGCTAAATCGGTACCTTCGAAACGTTGACAGTAAGGTTTGCCTGAGCCGTTTACAATTGGAATGCATAACATTGTGCAATATACTCGACTGAGCATTCGTGCAATCCGGCCCTTCCGAGGCAAGAGTCGCCACCATCTCCCGCCCTGCCCAGTAAGAAACTGCGTGGGCCATTAGTTCTAGTACTTACATAACCGGACTTGCTTCTATAGGACCTGGAGTGGACACGTCGTTCCCGGCATGAGTTGGACAAAAAGATAGTATGTGTCCTAGTTGTTCGGGATGTGCATGACACGCTTTGCAGCTATCATCGGGAATTTCTCGGCTTAAAATGTGGCGTCAGTATGCTGAAGTTGAAATGATACCGTCTTCACACGACAAAATAAAACTCTCCGTGCCCGACTTCATTCCAATGACTTGAGGAAAGGAAACGTTAGTTCATACGCTATCGACCGACCCTTCACATTTCTATGGAAGATGTCGTGCATCCTTTTGTCGAGAAGCTGCTCACAGAAGTTTTCCTCCTGCGTTTTCTTCATTAGGGCCTTTAGGAGTGAATACTTGAGATGGATAATGTTTGATACATTTGGCTCGCCCCTGAGATTGAAGTCAAGGCCAAGTGTTTCAGCAGCCTTCCCCGATGCTTTGTACGCAGAAAGGCTCATTTGTCCACTTCTCCGTGTTCAATGATGATTTTAAGAATAGGTTGTCCCGTTGCGACTATATGTGTTGTACCTACAATACTCCTGCTGTGAAGGCTTTCAATATTGAATATTCCGCGACCACATTGATGGTTTGAAATCCAAAGTCGCGGAACAGACGACTTAATGTGCATGCTTTTGTTCATGTGTATAACTTTTTGTGATACGATATCGAGGGATCTGAGCTCGTCCTTCGTCCATGAAACCACTCCAAATAAATCGCGTACTACCGGGCGGCAAGTATGTACGTTGCAGATACTTTGTTCCTCGCCTACAGTTCGGAAGACCAAATCTGGGAACGCCCAGGTATGTAAAGGACTCTTTAGCGCCAAGATGTCGTGAAGCGCTTATATCGACGGGATCAGGGTCTTCGGGGATGCCATAAAGTGTTCCTCGCTTGAAACTAACCTTGGCACAATTTTCTACCCCAAATTCCATTTCAATCTCTTGAGTGTACTGTTTGTTAATCTTTAGGGCTAGATGTAGTTGTTCTTTATTTTTAGCATTGGTATTGAGATCATCCATGTGAAATACATGAGTGAATGGTGAAGTGCGAGAGATAGTGGCAATAATGCCAGGTAAAAGAGGAGGGGGCTCATGGTGTCGCCCTGAAAGACACCTCTCTGAAAGGTTAAGGTGTTAGTCGACATACGATGTTTTCCAGAAGAGATAGTAAATCTGGTTTTCCAAAGCAGCATCAATCTCTATATGCATCTCGCGATGTGTGTATGAACCTTTAAGCTTCTCGACAGATGGTAAGTCTATGAGAGGTTGTATTAAAAGCTTTTCGATAATCAAACCAGGTCAATGATAGGTAGGGCTGGTATGATACTGCGTTTTTGCAGAGACATCTATCGATCAGAAAGTTCTCTCGATATCCTGCTACGCCCTTTTTTGAGCCGCGTTGTTCGTAAATCACCCGCCACACAAGTGCGATCGTCTGAACAATCCTTTTATTCAAGATTGCTGTGAAGTCGTATACAGCGTGTTCTGAAATGTTATTGGCCTGTAATTCTTTGGGTCAGAAAAGTTGCCCATTTCCGGGAGAATCACTGTGCGTCCTTCCAGCAACCATTCCGGAATGGGTTGTTCCGACTTCAGATATGAAGTGAAAATGCGGCCCAGATTCTAGTGGGTTAAAGGAAACTTCTTCCACCAGGAGATCTCGATACCAGCTGGTCCCGGAGCGGAATAGTTTTCCATCCCTATTCATACTTGTTTCACCTCCTTGGTAGTGATAGGTGGGCATTCCTCCTCAGGTGTTATGAGAGCACTGCACAGCTGCTTGAAGCTATTTATGTTCTTTAGGTTTTCTTTCAGTGGACGCTCGACTTCGTAGACTTCTCTGAAAAATGCCTCGACTTCCTCTGGTTTGGGCGGGTGGTCAACAGTAACTGGAGGGTCTTGGAAGAGTCAAGACGGATTAGAAAAAAACAGTTGATTCTCCCTGGCCACCTTTCTCCCTGCAGTTCGCGCGCGAACTATCGGCCCTGGCAGTGAAATTCCTGCCAGATGTTATGAAGTCCTTCATAAACTGAATGCCGGACGCGAACTATCTTGTCCAGCCTATCTTGGTGATAACTTGATGCGTTTATGCATTCACTCTACAATTGATAGTCCAGAGGTCGAATTCTTCGGGAAAATGTTCACGAAACTCGTCATCCAGTTCAGCCAGATCTTTGATCTTGAGAGAGACCTGCATGTTGATATTTCTCCTCGTCCTAGAGTATCGTCCATCCTCAATTGGATGCCTGCCCGCGGTTGATCTAAGTGTCGCCTCTCTTTTCGTGTTGCTGGCTTGTTCTGGCTGCCGTTAAGTAGGCATTATTATTTTAGTAGGCATTACATTTACATTTTTTTAGTAGGCATTATATTTCGCTTATAAAACCCCTTTTCCGGAGGTCCTGGGCGCGGTTTTGCAGACGTTGATGCAAAAGATGCGAGAGCATGCAGACGCGCCATGTAACATTCTCTTTTAGGGTCCATACTGCTATCATATCACTCCAGCAGGTCGTCCCTGAGTCGATCCGTCCACTCAAAAGTATTGCGATTTTGCCGGTCCATTAACTCTGTCTTCATTGGCTCCCCCAACTTTAGGGAAGTCGGAATGGTCCGACCCATTGTCGGGAGTCCTACGCGTTCTTCTTTCTACTTTCAGCACGGTTGTTAAGTCTTCGTTCGGAGGTGAATTTCTTCGGCACCAACCCTGGGAATTTGTTCGCGGCTGCTTAATAATTATTGTAACCATATTCAGCGGAAACCGTTGGCACAGGGTCCCTCTATCCGCGACCCGAGGACGCATTCAACATTCAAGGGCTTTCTGATAACAGTCAATATACTAGCCGTGAATATAAGAGTTCTACGTCGAAATTTATTATATTTTCGAGTCATTGTTTGTTAGTTTCTGAGTTAAGCGTGTAAGTGGCAGAGCCCAAAATCTGGCTTTTGGCTATCAAATGAGCCTTCAATTAGCCCTTAATTATGGCGAAGGTCTTACGTTTTCTGGGCAAAGTGGTTGTTCCAGGTTTACCCACATAGAAAAAAACGGTGCGCGGAGTAATGCTTGCGGAGTAAACCGTACCTATCACTGCGAGTGGAGTAACTATAGCTACGCTGCGTATTACGGTCACGCGCCAGAACGGTTGAGGTTCGCCCGCAATGGTTCATGCGAGCGGAGCAACAGCTCCTGCCTCCCTCCCTCTCGCAAGTTCTGCGCGACGGCAGCGGACTTGGCAGTAACGGTCAAGGTTCACTCCTCTCCGTGCAGATACGGGATTCCAATTAATGAAATTTAAATGATTTATTCTACTAAATTTGGTTCGTATTATTTTATTTGATTTCATATTTCAACTCTGGTGGCAGGGGTGGATCAATCACCCCACACAACAACAACTGCCAGGTTATACGATGGTGACTGCAGTGGAGGTGTGCTATCGCCAGGGACTATGAAGAGGAGATTTTCCTGGAGCATGCGTATTGGATGGGATTTCCGCACGTACAAGAGCGCTCGGAAAAACAGGATCAAGCTGCCGCAAGAAATCTGCGCGGTGAGGTGAGTCGAACCCACCCCTGGACCATCGACTAGGGGCAGACCACGAAGTTCTGCGTGACACAGAACGCCATCCGTCTATGCGTCACCACACTGCTGGGAACCGACCCCGTCGGTTGTCTTTTTCCTTCGGTCTTTCCTCTCACTCTGTAGTTCTACGCTCGTTACGCGAGTGGCGCTCCAACTCCTATGAGAGGGAGAACGTAGTCACTTCTCTAAAATTCATTAGAGATTCTAGATTCGAAGTGAGTACTCCACCTGTCCAGTAACAGAGAAATTTGAGGAAAAATTTTGCTTTTGAGAAATCGGACATAAAACAAAACTAATCAAAATGAGAGGACGATCGCGAGGAGGCATGTATTGCCAGATGGGTTCCTTATTATTTCTTTGTCTTGAATTAACTCCATCTTCGCGTTTGAACGTCGTATGTCGAAGTGGTAGACACACGCCATTGAAATTTGTAAATTGCTGACCTGGGCCAAGGTCACGGGTTTATATTTGCGTTAGTGAGGCTCGCGTGGAATTGTGTATTTTCTGAATCAACATGGACCCCCGCTAGTGCTGTAAAAACGAATAAATTCAAGATTATCACAGCATGAATTGTTCAAGTGGTCACTCGGACCACATTATAGAACAGGGTCTCTCAGTGAAAAAATGGCGTCATAGTTTCCGGCTTGCTGGAAAGGTCGCGCCGTGTCAGTACCCATATTTTGGAAAGGGTTTATACCCATCTTTTATTAGCGTTAATGTAGTTTTCGACTTCTTCGTGTTTTACTTTCGTTTTGAGTGGGGCGAAGGCTCACTCGTCATAATTAATTTGACTTAATTGTAATCCACCTCCTGAACTGCTCTAATGAGTTATACCAAACTATACTGGGAAAGGTGTGACTGACTTCTTTTTGATAATCTCTTCTCTGCGATACCCCTTACTCCGCCACTCTGCTGGAGCGGTCGGGCGAATAAACCATTGGCTCATTTATAAGTATTAAGATGATTTAAAGTGTTCCTTTGGTAGTTTCACACCAGGAGAACTATCTGGCGCCCTTCTGGCATTTCTTGGACACATTTTGAGTCCAAGTTCTAATGAAATAATAAAAACTTTAGATAATCGGTAAAACCCAGATTATAATATATATCGACTCTCAATACATTAGGTGGTTTCAGGATTCAATGCGCTACTTTTCCGTGCTATATCGAATTTGAATCTCAGAATTTTTTTCTTTCAACTCACTCTATCACGTATGTAAATTTTCATAGAAATAACTCCAAAGTAGAGCTGAAGCTTTCCACGTCAGAAACATCAATTCTGGCAGCCATCTCATCGATTTTGATGAAACTTGGTTTTGTTGTATTACTTCATTGGTTATGTTTTTCGGCCAAAGGTTTTTTGAAACTTCCGGGAGCTACGCTGTTTTGAATTATGAGCTTGAATTTATTTAAAATTGAAATATTTCTGACACTTTTATCGGATTTTAATTAAACTTTTAGGCATTTTGTAAAACAAGATGCTGTTTCATATAAAATATAAAAGAATAAAAATGTTCACAAAAAATAACTCAAAAAAATTTTTGATTCAATTTTTGACAGATTTTGCTATTTTTATTTTTATAATAATATTCATTGTTATTTTATCTTCCATTTGAAAAAAAAAGTTGATGGACACTCATCTGGTTCGCGAGTTATGAATATTTGAAGAGCGACATTCCAGTGGAATACTTGTGGCACGCAGCTGCTAGGCGGGCAGCAGGCATTGGCAATACACAATGCACCGTTGCAACCCTGCAGTTTCGGGAATTCCTGTTAATTAATTTTTTTTCTCGCTTAGAATTTTTAAGTTTAGGAGCAGATTTTTGTATCTGAAATATTTTTGATTTTGTATCAGGAGCAGCAGAATATATTTTTCAACGCATTTGATGGTTATTGATTCGAATGAAAGAATGATATCCTCTCGTATCATCAATTGTCTGAGCTATCAAAAAATGATCGCGAAGGAATTTGGTATGGTTCTCATATTAACTTTTGGCACTAAAAATGAATTTTACTTTTGGCATAGCACTGATGGCCCAATCGTGCAACAAGGAAGCCATGGTACTAGAGGATTGCATTCCTTCATAGCGATTAATAACCATCAGATCCGTTGCAAAATATATTTTGCTGCAAAAGAATTGTAAACGAGAAAAAAAATTTGTAAACAGAGATGCCCGATACTGCAGCGTTGCAGCGGTACATTGTGTAATGCCAATGTCGGCTCCCCGCCAAACTGCTGCGTAGCACAAGCATTCAACTGGAATGTCGCTCTTTAAATATTCATAACTCGCGAATCAGATGAGTGTCCATCTTCAGAATTTTCAAAATTTTTAAGAATCCTTCGGCCAAAAAACATTATCCATAAAGCACTACAAGAACACCAAGTTTTATTAAAATCGATGAGATGGTTGCCAAGATTGATATTTCTGACGGGAAAAGCGTCAGCTAGTTTTGCTTAAAGTATGTGATTTAGCGTCCAAAAACGCTCCAATTGTTGAATACTTCGGTACATCTATGAAATAATAAAATTATCTGTGAACAGGTGCATAAAGTCAGTTTTAACCATTTTCTTATATTTCTTATTTTCAGAGCATGATCTGTTTAAATTAGCCCTATTAAGAATTGTAGTCTGTAAGCTTACCCCCAAAAATAAAACAAAATCATATGTGTCATCTCATATAGTTCGAGTTATATAGTTATCAAAAATTATTTTCAGCATAAAAGGTGTTTAAAAATTGGTTAAAGATTAGTTTTTGTGAATAAGCTTATTTCCTGCTCTTCGTAGAAGAATTTCATTTCTTATATTCAAAGTTGCGGCGTTCTCAAGAATACGCCTTTTCATGAAATGTTGTCAGGCTTTGAGGTTTTTCAAAATAACTTGTTTCTGCTGCACCTCTTGTGAAGTGTTCTTTTTATGACAAGGAAAAAACGTATGATTCCCTTAAAAAAAGGAAAGAAATTAATTTCGAATTTAATCGATTATAGTTGATTTTTTATAAATTAATTTCTTCTCGCTTTGCAGGAAATTGTACGTGTTTTTATTATCACGAAAATGATTAATCTTGTACATAAAGTGTACTAGAAACAATTTATTTGGAAAAAACACAGTGTCTGACAAAATTTCATGAAAAAGAGTATTCTTCAAAACGCTGTAACTTCGGGCGCATGAAAGATAGAACATATTTTGTTTCCATTTTTTGGGAATTGAGTGTAACTCAACAATTGGTATCGTTATAAGTTTCATCTACAATGCATAGTGACTAAGTTGATCTACGAGACGTAAAATTTAAAAAAGTTTCAGACAAATATTTCTCTGAAAAATCATTTCTGAAATTTCTGAATCAGTTCTTATTCAGGCTACTGTATAGAGGATGCTCTCAAAAGGAGATGTTTAAGAAAAAACGGATTAAAAATTACTTTATGTACCTGTTAAAAATAATAGTTTTAATAGATTTAAGGTCTTCCAAGCTGTCAAGTAGTTAAAGCCCTTTTTTGGATGCCAATTCCTAGACTTTAAGTCAAAATGTTATTTTCATGAAAACATACATAGTGAGCAAGGAATAAAAAAAATGTATTTAATATTTCCTCTGGAAATTTTTTTCAATTTAGTTTCAAAATGATCGTGGGCTATCACAGGATGTAAATTTAAAAAAAAGATACATATAATGAGACTTCAAGGTAAGGAACATCAAATACTAAAAATCATTTAAAGTTTGAAGTCTTTTATCATTCAGAAATTATTATCAAGCCTTTATTTTGAGCCTTCATTTTCGAATAATTTCTTAATATATGAAGTTTTGAATTAAATTTATTTTCCATTTATCATAGAATAAATATATGCAAAATGCATGCATATTGATTGAGCTCAACAATTTCATGAAGTGAATAATTTCCGTTTGATGTTTAGTGAAAACCAATTATGTGTTTAAACAGTGAGGTGTATGCTTGAAATATATTTGTATTTACATGAGTGTAAATGACATTTAATTATAAGCTGCCTAAACACGTTTGTTTCATTTGAATTTCAAATTGAAATCTAAGTTATTCAGATACAAATCCTAGCATAAGGTGTTGAGAAAAAACATCATTTACTTAAAATTCAAGACTTTTCATAATCATAATTTGAAATGGTTCAGATTTTCCCCCATTGAAGCCACAGGTTAGATGTTAAAATTCAAAGAAAGAATCTAAGAGATAGCTGTTCATAGAAGAGAGGTCACAGACTCGTAGGTCAGAAGTCAAGGATGAAAGGTCATATGTCAAAGATGAAACATCTTAGTTCAGAGATTACACATGTAAAAGATCAAAGATGAAGGTCACAGTTCAGAGATGATATGTCAAAATTCAGTGGTCAAAGAAGGGGTGTAATGTCATAGTTCAAATGTAAAATGGTAAGGTAAGAGTTGATAGGACAAAAGTCAAGGCACATCAATCGCAGAGAAAAAATGTACGCACTACACAATTCTAAAAAATGAATGTCTTAACATTAAGATGCTTGAAATATTCAGGTTCTCAATTCTTGAAGCATGTAATATGTCAAGTTTCCTATTTATAACTTGTACAATATAAGATTATTGAATGTTAAATAAAATTAAGAATTTAAATTCGAATTACAATACATTCCTTGTACAAATTCAAAATTCCGACCGATCAGACAGGAATAGAATAATCTGAATGTATCCTAAAAATCGTATAAAAAAATGGTTTAACGATATGTTTTGAAAATCTCGCAATCATCTTTGCTGAAAACCCAGTTAGATTTTTATTACTTAAAGTTTTTCTATATGTTAAATTGAAAATTTAAAAGAATAAATCTACAAATAATCCCTTTTGATCAGAAGAAGCATAGAAAACCTTACACAAATTGAGAAATATATGTGCTTAAATAATCTTCGGTGGTTACATTGAAAAAAGCAAATCATCTAGTAAATTATTATAAATATTATATATGTTTTATGTCAGTGCTCTTTGGTGGAGATTAGTATTTGTAGAGAATGTTTTAATGTAAAATCATAAATTCCAAACATGAAAAATTGGTTGTGTTAGTTTTTTCCACTGCAGATTAGCATTTGTAATAAAAAATATCTTTTAAATGAGCAATTCTTAACAATTTCAGGTTATGTTAGCGTTTTACCCCGAAAATGGGTTTTTTCAATCCGAAATTATTAGATTCAAAAGTTTTTACAAATTTACGTTTGTCGCCTTTGTGAGCGTTTTTTTTACCGTTAAGTATTTTTCAAACAAAAATCATTAAATTTTAAAGTTTCATAATTTATTAAAAATTTTAGGTTGCGCTAGCATGTCACGCTCAAAATTGGTATCTTCAAACAGAAATCATTAAAATTTGAACAAAATTTAGAATCTTTCAACAATTTTTTCAACAATAATTTTTGTTTCAAATAATAATAAATAATAAAAATAAATAAAACGAAAAGAATAAAAAACAAGCATTAAAAACCTCCTGTTTTGTTAGTACTCTTCGTCGAAGACTGAAATTTGTATTGAAGAATCATTAGACTTCGAAGAAGATTAATAATTTTTAGACAATTTTTGATTGCCTTAGAATTTCAGATCGAAAGTGGGCATTTTGAAACAAAAATCATTATAAGTTCATAAAGATTTATGATTTTGTAACAATTTTGGATTATGTTACTTTTTTTGTGGGGAATTGGTATTTTGAATTCTTAAAAAAATATATATTGAGAAGAAAATGTACAACTTTGAAAAAAAAAAAAATTTTGTTACAATTCAAGGTTGTGTTAACATTTTTCACCAGAAATCAGTTATTTTAAGCAAAATCATTAAATTTCATAGAACGTTCACATTAGGATTAAACGAAGATTTACCATCTTGAGGAATTGGTTATCACATTACGTTAGTGTTTTTCGTCTAGAATTGCTATTGCTGATAAAAATTAAAAGATTCCAAAGAATATTTACAATACTTGAACAATAGGTTATGTTAAAGTATATCTTCAGGAATTGGTATATTTGATGAAAAATGTCACGATTTCATCGTCTATATATTGTAAATCAATTAAAAATAAGCATTGTTCCTGCATTTCTTTTCTATTATTTTAGATAATAAATATTTTTAGATAAAACACTTTTGTATTACCATTTATGTTGTATTTTAATTTAAAAATTGCTTGAGATAAAAAATAAGGATCGCGCTTTTGTTTTCTAGTGGAGTAAAAGTTTACTGATTTCCTTAAAGACAGGAAAATAGTGAAGTTTTTCTACCTAATTGATTTGGATACTTATCAAAGTTAATTTGAGAGGGTTAATGGGGTGAGGATAGAGGCTGGGCAGATTACTGCGTAATAAATGCAAAATTATGGATAAGTAATTAGTTGGGTAGAATTTGAGGCAAGCTGGTCTGAACGAGGCCTCTCATTCGGCTTGGTATATAGTGAGCATCCTGTGAGGTGGAATATATTAATTACCGTCCTCCGTGGCGTAGATAACGTTTGAATTTCGAAACTTGCCGCCATCCATCGCACGTGATTCGAGACGTTCGACCCTGTCGAGTGCTTCGGGGCTCTGTACGTCAATGATCCTTACAACTAGGATCCTATTTCGCTAGTTTGATATAATAACCCAATAATTTACAGCAAACAAACCTCTCACCTAACTGAAATATAAAAAAAAAAAGGTTTTATTTAACACGATTATGGACGTGTCGTCTCACAGACCACACCATGGTACTAATATGTGCCCGCCTCCTGGACTTTTTCGAGGATGATGTTATTAGTAGCTTTAGTTTTAGTTGTGCTTTCACTGAGGCACTATTCTGAGTGGTACTTGAACATTTTAAACCCACCTTGAACATGAAACGCATTTTCATGAGAAAACTCGGAACCATATTCTTGTCAGATTAAATATCGTGTGTACCGAGAAATCAAAGTCTTTTTACGGCCGTGCGTGAGTTTGCAAGAACGAGGCGCAGTCTCGTTCTTGCAAACTCACGCTCGGCCGTAAAAAAAACTACTTCGCATCCTTGGTCCGCAATATACTATCAAAATATCCGATACTTCCTTATTGTACAAACAATGTATTCTTCAAGCGACAACGTTTCAGCACCTTAGATCGAGTTTCTGGTTTGATGATTTCAAACTTTATAATTAATATTTCGGGAAAATGAAGCCTACGATTCTCAAAAAATAAGTGGGCTGCCAAGATTGATTCACCGGGGGTGGGGAGACGTTCTTTTAAAAACATCATATACATATATATATATATCAAAATATTATACAATTTTTTATGAACGATATACAATGTATGGTTATTAATAAATGTCTCAGGCTTAAGATGGTTACAGCCCAATATGTCGAAGGCACTTATTGTCAGAGGTGGATTTTAGTGAATAATATGCACGGGACTGCCATGTGCCTTGGCATATTGGGCAAAGCATGGTTTTCACCACATCATTCACGGACTGGGTTGCAGTGAAGTGCATGATGGGAGGATCAACACCTTAAGGTGGGATCCGAACAACCATAACCTCGGTAAAGGTACATAGAGAAATTTCAAGACGTACCGGCTCAGGGATCGAACCCGGATCTCTAAGGTGAAGTCCGAGCGTCTAACCAACTGAGCCACCGAGGCTCTTATTATTCAATAGTAATTATACATTATATTATTAAACTTAATTATTCTTAGTATTATAGTATTATAGGCCTATAATGATTTATATATAAATTTTTTTCAATTATAGGAAATTCATCACATAAAATCATTATATAGAAAACGATTACGAAATAATCAGCATTGAAATATAAAATACGAAAATATTGAAGGAATTAGTGTAAAATGTAGATAAACTACAAGGAACGATTTATTTTGGTCTACTCACAATCTCATATGTATATACACAAAAAAAAAACGATTCTGCGAAAATAAACTCAAAACAGCAAAAATCTGTGAATTTCCTTGATTTCTCAAGAATGTCCTGAATTATAATTGAAATCCCTGTACCTTCTAAAAAGAATTCTATCCATTAAAATCTTTGAAATCTGTTAAAATCCTTAGAAATCCCTTGGAATGTTTAACCCCTTTTCAATTTTTCTGAAATCTTTGAAACAGTTAAAAATGTGTAGAAACTATTATCTTTAAATCCTTCGAAGTTTAAAAAAATTAAATTTCTTACTCATATTACGTATGAATTCCTTAAATTTTGTGAAATTTTTTTCAATTCCTTGGAATCTTTGGAAACCATAAACAAAACATTGACATCTCTATAAATTTGTTGAATCCCTTGAAATTCTTTGGAATCATTCAAAATAAATTAAGATCTTTAAAATTCTTTGAGAGTTTCCTAATTCTTTCATATCGTTTCAAATCGTAGACATTATTTATTTTCCAGAGTTCTCTAGAAATCCCTTAAGAGCGACCTCAAAATCTTTAGAAATCCTAAAAAATTCTCTGAAATCCCCTGAAGTTTTTTAAATCTCTTGAAACACATTAGGATCTATCAAAATGCTTCGAAATATTTTGAATATTGAAAAATCCCGTATATCCGTTGAAATGATTGCATGTCCCATGAAATTTCCTCAAATTTTGTGAAATGCTTCAAAATACCTCGAAATCTTTGGAAATACTACAAAATTCTATGACACAAATTGAAACTTTTGAAGCCTCTTGAAATTCTTTGTCAACCAATTGACAGATGGGTCAATTAAAATTGGCATGCAGAAGCCCATCTATCAATTGTTTCGAAGGCGGCTAGTAATCTAGTGATTTTTTTCGGCAAAATGAGTTTTAGGGAAAATGAAATTTCGGACAAGTGAATACCTACCCTTTACAATTCTTTGAAATTCCGTAAGTTTTTCATATCCCTTGAAATTGTTAAAATCCCTAGAAATTCTTCGAAATAATGGAACATTCTACGTTAAGTAAATAAATCTACCATTTGTTTGTGGTTGCTTTATTTTTTGAAAAACTTCTATCAATGTTTTAATATTATTATTATCAGTATTATGATATTAGGTAAGCTGAATCATTTGTCTTGTAAGGCTGCTGATTAACCTATTGTACCATTTATTGTGACTACTTGTATTTGAAAACCTTAATAGAACAGAGACTAACCGCGAACCTCCTCATATATGTCAAGTCCATTAAAATGAGTATGTTTCTCGCAGGACGACTCCAAGGACCTGTTCAAATTTTACTTTAATGAGTTAGACGTTCAAAATCGCTGTGTGTGTTTAATCACATCCAGTCATGATCCACGGCTGCATCCGACTTTATTAGAAGTACTTGCATTCACTTGGACGTTTGGCCAGGGGAGGGAAAAACTGCAGAAAACTATCTTCCCGAATTCAGCTAGTTTTAGTTAGTTTACAAAGGGATTAATAATGTAATACACACATCGCATTTGATTTCTTGCAGGAAAATAATTAAGCTAGAACTTAGCATCAGGTTAGGCTATTAAAATTGATGTCATAAATATCGACCAAAAGCTCTAATCTTCAATGCGTGGATTGAATATGAAAATTGATGATCCACGTCGGATATCGATTCAAAATCATGTATTTGAATCAACCTGGGGAAAATTTCTTCCTTCTCTGATGAAATGAATGAAACTGAACAATTCGAAAACAAAGGTTTTCCTATTAAAAAGATTGTGTAATTTGAAAATGCCTGTTACATTCAGTTTTGATACAACCCTATCTTCATTCTTTCACGTCATCTGCACGTGTCATGTAGGGAGTCGAGTTTCGCTAAATTTGTTTCATGTTATCGCGGAAGCTACCAGATAATTCCATACTGTTGGGTAACTCCTTTCTTCTCGGGCAATATCTCGCATTTCTTCCGTCCACATACGCATTCTGGCTTTTTTTCATCATCCACTGTCCCACCCCATTGGCTCGCTTCTGGCCTTCGGAGTTCCCTTATCTTCCGGCGACAAGGGTTCAGGAACCCCGGCGAAGTTTAGCGGACTCGAAATGACGCTCAACGAAGCGTGAAAATCCGACTCCACGGGAAAACCGCCCGCCCGCCGCGCGAGTCATAGTTCTGCAGTTCACTTCCGCCTTCCGGTCGCGCGCCCGGAAGTGACAAACGAGAGAAATGGGGAGAGAAAGCCACGATGACTCCTATGATCTTTGAAGCAAGATATCAAGAATGAGCCCAGATTTTCGAAAAATAATGGATGGAGAGAAAAAGCTGCAATGACTCCAAGGACCGTTGAAGCAAGATATCAAGAATGAGCCGAAATTTTGGAAAAATAATGAATGGTTTTTCAGAGAAGTTATTTTCAGAGAAGTTATTTTCAGAGAAGATGGTTGATCAGCCTATGAGTTTTTGATGACAATTCTTCGAGGGGAAAACAACTACTAGAAATGCTGTCCTGCGGGGGTGGATTAGACTGGGTTGTATCGAAATACCCTGGGTTACCTCTATATACGGAATTACCCTGGATTACTTAAGATTACATCAGATTACATATAATTACTCTGGGAAACATAAGATTATGGTAGATTACTAAAACTAAACTAGACTTACGCAAGTTATTAACGAAATAGAATCATTTTTTAACGTATTTGTTGAATTTTCAACAAAAGCGATAACATTAAAACAAAATAGTGGAATTTCTTAACAAGGAGGATAATTTTCTATCTAAGAAGATGAATTTCCAAAAAATATATGAGTTTTCAACTGAAAAAGAGACATTTTCAGTCCAATAGTTGAATTTTATAATAAAAAAGATCAATGTTTCACGCAAAATGGAACAGCTAAGTTTTCAGTTAGAAGATAAATATTTAACCAAAAATCAATGACTTTTGAATAAAATAGTTGAATTTTCAACTAAAACGGAGAATCTTCAACTGCAACAGTTAACTTTTCAGCAAAATAGTTGAGGTTTCAACCAAAGAGATGAATTTTCAACTAAAATGGAGAATCCTCACACAGAAAAAAGCTTGTTGGAAAAATTGTGGAATCTTCCACAAAGTATAGATTAATTTTTATCCCAACGGGATGAATTCTGAACGACAAATGTTATGATTAATATTTCAATCAAAATAGATTTTAATTTTGAATCAAGAACAGTTTGAGTCGACCAAAAAATTTCGAACTTTCAACAACATATTAGAATCCTTAACCAAAAAGACAAATTTTTAACAAAACAGTACACTTTCCAACCAAAAAGAATGAAGTAGATTAATTTTCAATTAATCAATTCAATTTTCAATCAAAAACATAAATTTCAAACAGTGGTGGTCACACTGGGTCCAGTGGACCCCAGGCTAAGTTTGCGTCTACGTACCTTCGAAGAGACAATTCAGAATGGATAAAATATACACTTTAGATAATTTTAGAAACCAATTTATTAGAAAAGTTTTATAATTATTATTGATTAGAAAAATGTTGGCAAAATTGATAAAATATTTGGTTTAAAATCGATAAAATATACAGTTTTTCTCATAAAAAGTTTTTTCACTTTTTTTACACATCAACTGGCCTATTTGATCTGAAGAGTTTCATGAAAATAGATAACTTTAATCTGTAAAATAAATGTACTTTTTTTTTGCTTGTTTTAATACTATTTTGTGGATATTTTTGTGAAAAAAAGACAAATTTGTCGAAAAAAAATTTTCTCGCGTTTGTCAACATACAAAATTTAGAAAAGGAGAACAAATTATTGGATCATGGAGAGAAAGTCTTAAACAAAATCCAGTTCAAGGTTTGAGCCGATACAAAGAGAAAGAACGCAAATGGCAACTGCTTTCCTGCGTGAGATCCATTGGACCCAGTGTGACCATTACGTTATTTTTAGGACGTGTGACCACTATGGGTGTGAACCCAAAAGCTTAATTTTCTACGAGGGAGAATAATTTTCAACAAAATCATTGAATTTCCAACCAAAAACATAAATTTTTAACCGAGAAGATTAATTTTCTACCAAAAAATTGCAGTATCTTTTGATAAAGACTGCATAGAAATTTAATGTTTTCTGAATGAATGGTGTTTTACTCACTTCTTAAAGAATTTTTGTGCAGAGATGTTGAATCTAATACGAAGAAAAAGATATGTGTTTTTTTTAACTTGATCAAAGCTCTACAATATGTGTTGTAGTTGTAGTTTTTGTTTTATTTTTTGATATTTACAACCGCTTTTTGAGTATTTCCAAAAATGTGTAGGTACTTTTTTCACAACGCGGTTGTATTCCTATCCGACTACCAAATAACGTTTAAAAAGTCACTTCATTATGATCCTCAGGTAGAAAAAACATTATTGATATTGTTTTTATTTATTTTTATTTTTACATTTTTGTTCCAAAACATTGTTTTTTGTTGTTGTTAATTTTCAAAAATTATATTTGTAAACAAAGTTTAAGTTTATATTATGTTAAGTATTGAATATTCTGATTATTCTGGAACGAGTTTCTCATTTATTAAAAAACTTTTATCAAAATGGAAGTCAAATCTCACCAAAAATATATAGGATGTTGAAAATTCAGCTCAGTAAAAAGTTATGAGTGAGATCATGTTAATATTTTTTTTTTAATTTTTATTAATAATGATAATAATTTTTCCAAGCTCAACTTTTGCCCCTTCTTCATACATTTTTAAAATTTCTGCAATTTCATCAATTGAGTAAATTAAAAAAATATGTATATCTTCAAGAATTACTTGACAAAATTTGATTTCACAAACTTTGTTGATTGTAATGATAACATTTTACTTAACGGAAGTTTTTGCATCGTAGATGTTTTTGGTTAAATTAAAGTATTAACTCTACAAATTTTTTGAAATGAATTTGAAAAATGTTAAAACATTCACAAATCTTGGCAATACAAACATTTGTCTTCAAGGCCTTTATTCTGTGGCTGAATGCAGCTTTATTCTACTAAAGAAGATCGTACCTAATTTTTCTATTCACACCCAGAAAAAAATTGGGTGAAATGAAAAAAATATTGGTTGAATCAACGCTAGAATAAGGTTATTAAATGGACAACAAAATATTTTTTTGATCCAAGAAAATTTTTTGGTGAGTGAAATTTCGTTTAATATATCATATATATAGTTGATCCAAGCAAATATTTTCCGTCTGTCCACCGAACTTCTTTCCCGGGAGGGGAAGCGCACAGTCGGGCAAAACGCATATTTTTCGTTCAAAAAAGTCTACAGACTTCAATTTTGCCTCGATTTGCGATTTTTTTTGTTAATCAAAGAGCACTCAATTTCGAAGAGCAACTTGGTTATAGATGTTTGATTGTTCACTTCTTTATTTATTGTATGTTTACTCAAAGTATGTATGAGAAAATCGACATTTTACACATAATTATTATTTACTCTTCAACAACGGTGTGCATACAATGAAAATTATCTTGAATCAACGCAAGAGTACTCTCAGGATACAAATAATTTGATTACTGTATGTTTTAATAATTATAAACAAATTAAATTAACAAATAGCCAAATATCGTAATTGTGGTCAGAAAACATTTGTTCTTAGCTAAGAATGCTTCAAATTATTTTGAGAGTGATTTTTTGTCAAAATATCCATAAATTATTGACAATTAGAATTGTTATAAACAATTTTTCGCACAAATTTGAAATTTGTGATTTTTCAATTGCGGATTTCCTTTTATCATCCGAATCAATGCAGATATTTTTAAAAATAATATATGTTTAATTATATCTGTGATATTACAACAATTGTTGATTTTGTAAGGAAATTAAATAAATAAATAAGAAACTTTGGTGTTTTGGCCTGGAAAATAATTTTGTGCACCAAAACTGCTTTGAATCTGGAAACACTTTAAATTATTTTGAGAGTGATTGTCAATAACAATTTCTATAGAAGATTAGCAATCATAATATTTATGAAAGATTTTTGTGGGAAATGTTGGAATTATTGGTTTTCCAATTTCAGATTTTCATTCATCATCTGAATTGATGCAGATATTTTTGAAAATAACATAGTTTCAATAAAATATTTGTTAAAATAGAACAATTTTTAAACTTGTAAGAAAATAAAATAAATTGAAAACTTTGTCACTCTTTCATAAACATGGAAATATCGTGATATTTGAAATTGAATGAGAACAATAAATAACAAAAATTGCTTATTGTTGAGTGTACATAGAAATATAGACTGCAAATCTCTCTAACCAAAATGTAAAGCAGTTATACTATACAAGATTAACAATTGTTGCGTTCCAGCAAATAGAAGTGAACCTATGTTATTTTGAAGAATATCTGCATCAACTCCGATGATGAAAGAAAATCCGAAATTGAAAAACCAATAATTCCTACATGTTCCACAAAAATGGTTCATGAATATTATAACTGTTGACGTTCCATAGAAATTGTTACTAAAGATCACTCTCACAATAATTTAATGTATTTCCAGAAAAGAAATTTTTTTTAACAAAAATTACAATATTTTTTGAATATATGAAAATTTCGTGATATTTGAAATTAAATAATAACGATGAATAATAACAATTGCTTATTGTTGATTCTATATAGAAATAGTTACTACAAATCTCGCTGATAAAAATGGAAAGCAGTTTTTGTGCAAAAAATTATTTTCCAGGGCAAAGTGCCAAAGTCTTATATTTATATTTATTTCATCCCTTCAAAAAATCAACAATTATTGTATTTTCACAAATATAATTGAACAAATATAATTTTCAAGAATATCTGCACCGGTTCGGATAATAAAAGGAAAACCGCAATTGAAAAAACAACAAATTCCAAATTTGTGCAAAAAATTGTTTATAACAATTCTAATTGCGATTAATTCATGAATATTCTGACTAACAATCGCTCTCAAAATAATTTAAAGCATTTTCAGCTGAGAACAAATGTTTTTCATCCACAATTACGATATTTGGCTATTTGTTAATTTAATTTGCTTATAATAATTTAACCATACAATGATTAAATTATTTGTGTTCTAGTGGTACTCTTGCGTTGACTCAAGATGATTTTCATCATATGCAAACCGCTGTTCGAAAAGTAAATAATAATTATGTGAAAAATGTAGATTTCCTCATACTTTGAGTAAACATATAATAAATAAACAAATGAAAATGCAAAAATCTATAACCAAGGTGCTTTTCTAAATTTAGTGCTCTTTAATTAACAGAAAAAATCGCAAATCGGGGCAAAATTAAAGTCTGTAGACTTTTTTAAACGAAAATATGCGTTAGGTCTCACTGTGAAGCGTGGGAAGAGGGGGGGGGGGGGGGGTGAGAGAGGGGAAGGCTAGTAGGGACGGGAGGGGAATCGAATGAGAGGTTGGGTGTGGAAGGAAGGGGAGGGGAAGGAGTTGATGGGTAGCAGAGGGTTGAAGAGAGGAATGAGGTGTGGAAAGCACGAGAGGGCGATTTATGGAAGAGTGCGACGCAGGAGAGGTTAGGTGGTATAGTGGAGGGAAAAGTAGAGGGAAAAGTATAGGAAGGGTAATCAGTGGGATATATTGAAGGGAGGGGATGCAAAGAAGAAGATGGAAATGAGGGGAGGTCGAAAGAGTGGAGCAGTGAGAGGAGGGTACATGGAAGGGGGAAGTGGCCAGAGGTTTTGTAGTGAGGGGTTGGGAAGTGGGTGTAGGAGAGGGGAAGTAACTAAAAGTAAGGGATGGGAAGTGTAGGGGAGTAGGTGATAGGTGATAAGGGATGTGGAAGTAGGGAAGGGAATTAACATTTTAATAGGCTACGAAGACATTTTTGTAGGCGCATGACAACTACTTTGACTAATTTTTTTCAATACTTTGACAAATTTACTCAACATTACTGTTCATTAAATTCTGTTACGATCATTTCAGACGGTTTCCTTTCTGAAATTGTACGACAGACAATGACTGCTATGATGTGGGTATTCCAGGTAAGTTAAAGAGATAAACCATACATCTAGCTCTCGAGAACACATAGTCTTCGTTGTACTCTCGTAACTCCGGACGCACCCCTCGTAACATTCTGTCATGTGAATTTGACGAAGTGTATCCTCGTTAGTTCGCTAGAGGCAACGCTTGGCCGACTGAAGAACAGGAACCTTGTTAATCTAATCTTATCCTAGACACGTTGTGCGAGCTAATATAAGTAAGGACACAACTGAGAAAACGGAGAGAGTAGAGAAACGTTAAGGAGGAAATATTAAGTTCCTTCCAGATATTCAACGAACTTAGTCAAGGAATAAGCCGTCAAAAGTGAATAGGTCAATTTTTCACATTTTTAAGATAAGGAAGAAAATACTCGTTATACTCTCGGGGATCAAGATATTTATATGAGGAAAGTTAGAAAGAGAAGTGTACAAGGAGGTATTAGTAAGGAGGTATAAATTTCAGATCAATCAGATCAATCTAGAATTGCCGTGCTCCTCATTTAAGCAACACGATCGTCCCGCAACAGCACACTGTAACCTCTTTAGCAATTAGCCCAGGCGAAGAGTTTCACAAGGTCATAATTCTCACTGTAACATGCCGATCGTCAAAAGTATGCCGAATTTGGTGTGGTTTTGAAGTGCAACATTTTTGAGACGCGAAAACAAATGAAGCAGAAGGAAAATGTACATTGTTCAAAGTGAGCTGCAATAAATTTCATACCAATATTTTTCTGCGCTGATTGCAACATTAATATTAGTAGGCAACCCTCATACTATATGAAACTGAATACTGAAATTTCAAGTTTTTTTCGAATTTTAAAAATTCCAAATATGGGTGAAAGTATCGAAAATGTTCAAGTTCATTTTTTTCGGAATACGAGTGCTGATGAGATTTATGTCCCAAAAATATTACTCAAATAGGACTGATGTGCCTGCAATGTTTGAAATGTGTCCTGTTTCAACAAGATTTCTTTAGAACAAAAGTGCTAAAAAGTTCTTTTTATATATATTTTTTTCACAAATGTTCATCTGATTTACGTTTCAAAAATATTCTATTGAAGTAGAAATACAGTACGAAGAAAGTTAAAAATACATTCGTTTCCAGCAGGACTTTCTTAGAACTTAAATGCTGAAAATGTTACACTTGATTTTTTTTCAAAGCTTGCTGGAACTTTAGTCATATTCCAGTAGTAATTTCTTTAGACAAAAATCCAATCATCACTTGCAAAAATTTCTGCAATAAAGAATGGAATTTTTCCAGTAATTCATTCTAAAAAAATTCTGATGAAATAGAATATATTTTGAACTTTTTTGGTACTTCAGTCATATTTTAGCAGTGCGTTTTCAGAAGACGAATCCCATCATCACTCGCATTAAGTTAAAAAAAAACAAGTGAGACTTTTCCGGTATTGTTGTGCTGAAGAAGTTTTGGCGAAACGGGAAATATTCTGAACTTTTTTCGTACTTTATTTCTATTGCAGCAGTATTTCTTTGGGTCATAAATCTCATATTAGCACTTTTCAAAATAAAAAAAAAGAAATTAATGAAATGCAATTTTTCTAGTACCTTTTTCCCTATTTGGACTTCTAAAGAATGTGAAGAAAAGTTCGTGCTTAAGCACTCATTTGTCTCATAAGCATTACTTTAGCAGGATTTTATCCGGGATAGGGCTTAATGAGAATGCTAAAATTGATCAAATTGTTTGAGCTGAAGAGAACAAATTGTTAGAAAAAATTTTGGAATCCGTTAATATCTGCTGTTCTATTTTTCTATTTGAAAATTACAAAAAATGCCCTATTATTTCGAAATTTATAGCAAATCTTTCATATGTGCAGTTTTTGCTGTGGAATATAATAAAAAGTTACAATTTTGAGATCAATGAAATTCAAATTTAAAATGTATATCCATCACAAAAATCATAGGATTTGCATTATGCAGCTGAGAAGGTGGTCAATTTCTTGGGAAATCATTGCAATCAAAATCAATTTTCCGAGTTTTTGAATCACTTGAATATAGATAATTTTTTCATTGGAAAGGGGGAGGCTGGGAACTGGAACGAATTCTTCAATGCAAATTAGAATTAGAATATCCTAAATTATTGCTCAAACAATTTCGATTTCTTAAACCCATTTTTCATCTCATAATACTGTCAATCAACTGTATTTTCTTGATGCTTTGATTCAATTTTTAAATATAAAGAGTGATTTATTTTATTTTATTTTCCTACTTACGGTTGAAACAAGTTATAGTTGCTCAAATGCTGGCGGTTTTTTTCCTGACGAAAGAAAAAAATGGAGACTTTAAGTATTGCTCAGCCTTATATGTTTCTGTCTTATTGGAAAATCTTATTTTAAGAAATAAGAGAGCCCACCAAAATGTCAATTGATGTTTTCTGTTACAATGAAAAACTTGTTAACTTACGGTAGTTTTATATTTGAAATTAAAATCGCATGCAAACTATGTAACTTTTTTTGAACTTTTTCAGTAACTATTGATTACCAGGAATGCACATCAAAAGTTCGTCAATAGGTCAATCCACGTGTCTCGAAAACGCGAGCAGTAACATTCAATGCATTGCTGTTATATTCCCAATCTGAAAAAATCATTCTTCAAACAAGGAAAATAATTTTGTTGGAAAATTTCAAAACGATATCAATAGGTTATGGTAGGTCACGCAGCGTTCCTAATTTGAACAATCAATGCGTTTCGAACACGCAAACAAATATTTTAAATATATTACTGTTGTATTCCGAATATTGAAAAACTTTTCTTTACATCAATAAGATACAATATATTGTTAAAATTCATACATCAGTATTGCTAGATCATAAGAGGTCATAGAAGGTTCGTTAATAGGTCATTCGACGTATCTCGAAGACGTGAACAAATATATCAGATATAGTAATGAAGTATTCCTAATATGGAAAAAGATTTTCTCATATAAACAGAATACAAATTTTTTTTCAATCTCCATAAATCGTTACTGGTGGGTCATAAAGGGTTCAATAATAGGTCAGTCGATGCGTCTCAAGGGCGCGAACAAATACACTAAATATAGTATTCTCGTATTTTGAATATCAAAGATATTTTTCACATATAAATAGAATCAACAATTTTTTCCAGCTTCATAAATCGGTACTGGTCGGTCATAAAAGTTTCAACAATAATTCGATTGATTTTTTCTCATATAAACAAGGTAAATTTTGTTTCTTCTTCAAATATTCAAACCCAAGAAAAAACTACTTCTGAATTGCTGATCTAGTTTAAAATACTATCTGACCTGTATATCAATCGGAGTTACAATTTTTTCAAATTTCACGGCCCTAGCTTTTTCACTCTTCGAGATATGGTGCACGGAAAAAAGTTACACACACACTCATAGGCATTTAAAAAAATTGTATTTCCGGAATTATAAGTCATAACGAATCTCTCTCTATGAGGAAACAAGACGATCAATTTGCGTCATTATAAGATAATCAATTTTTTCAAACAATAAGAATTAACCAAGTGCATAAAATAGACCACAAGATTACATTGCACCTGCTAATTTATTGACTTATGAAGATCCATGAACATTTCATTAAATCTTTATTGCACCTGAAGTTGTTAGTTTTTTATGTACCATGAAAGGGCCTCAGTGGGGTTATATTAAAAAAATTAACGATGGATTTGTATTCCTTGAAGAGGTTTCATAAGACTATAACAGTATAGCTTATACATTTTTCTGAATTTTCAAGTTCTGAACGAAATTTTAAAAAATGGGTTCCTGCTCATGTTATTATTATGGAAAGCTCAACAGGGTAGGCCCCCCTACGTACTCTCTTTTTTTTAGAATTCAACAAAACAAGAAGTGGCCCAAAAAGTACTGGAAAATTTTGTTTTTTGGGACACTCAAGTGCAGATATGGAAGAAGAAGCTGATGAATAGATTACCGTAAATTTGAAAGATACCTACGAATATGATATTGCCGATAACCATAAGGTAAAGCAATCATCAATAATTCGATTTCATGAAATAGAAAATTTTAATCTTAATGGCCAGTTTGGTCATTTTGGATGTCCACATTTTTACTGCCGATTCGTATTCTGCGACTTAAAAAACCTTAGGGCACCTGCATTGGAGAAAATCAAAATATATTTTTATCCCCCCCCCCCAGAACAATTTTCCTTGAACGCAGCACGCCGCTCAAGGGATTAGTACTACTTAAAAATTAACATAATTCAAAAGAAACCGGTAGTAAAGCTATAATCAGTTCTTTGATCCGGGCCCTCAATAATAAAACATTTCTTTTCAAGAAAATAGTTCATAATGGTAATGGTTTTGTAGAAAGAATTGTATAGGTGAACAATTTTCCTGTAACTTTAATACTACTTCAAAACGAAGACAATTCAAAAGGGATTGGTACTAAATATCACGATCTCTTGATGCATGAATAAGTAGATGCAGTCACGTTTTATTTTCTGCTCACAATTAGTCAACTGTAGAGAGAATAGCAAAAAAAAAGGTTTTGCTTCACTGAAGTGTATGATACTAACCACGAGTTGAAGTACCTATTGAAACAGAGTGTGTCGCTAATTGGCATAGTAAAAATATGCAACGAGTGGCATTGCCAGCAAACTGGGGCCCTATAAAAGAAGAACATGAAGAGTTATGAGAAAGCGCTAAGCGTTCTAATGCGCGATGGTCTAGCGTTTTACACAGCCATTCATAACAGTTTAGCGTTATTAAGCCGACCAGAGGACATGAATGAGCTTGTGTTTCGGTTGAAAACGGTACGCGTCGACCATATTTTTGTTAAAGAGATTATATGGCGAGTTGGTGCAGTGCACTTGCACTAGTGCAAATTAAATGCTCTGTCTGGTTATCCAAAGGCATTTATATCACACAATGATAAAACACAGTATTCCAGTCTTTCGATCGAATCCGAGATCTCGAAGCAAGTTCGCTCTACGACGGAGTCCCATATCTCACGAATCTCTTATCACCCCTGAGAATACTCATAATGGCCCTTAAGCCCTTAACTGTATCCGTAGCTTAGATTAAGGTAGAATAGAGTGAAGGTAATGTTTTTTGAACAGGTTGTAAGAGAAGTTTAATGTCGAGGGATTGAGAACATTTATTTTATTTCATCTTTTTTGTTCGTATATCGACGTTTCCACAGAAAGTGGCATGTTACAAATAAATCCTTTGCATACTCACTCCCGTGAAGATATTGCCCTACTTTGCCTCATTTAAAAAGTGGCGCTGGTAAGACCCACACTAGTTTTTATATTTTCAAAAAAAATAAATTAAAATATGATGAGACACGAATGGGCATTCAAATATAAATATCTGTCAATAATTATAAGCACATTGATATTGCTTCGAAATAATGAAATGACACATCTGTCATTGTCGCGCTCGTCGAATTTTTGGCAAACTTAATTTAACAAAAATTTATCCAGTGAAAACGATGTGAAAGCTGATGCTGATCGTTTTGCAGCAGGTAGATTTATTTAAATGTTTGAAAGTTTAGTTTAAAATATATATATATATATATTAATAGATGATTCTGCTTTTTCAAATATTGCAAATAATCTTCTTGTTTATCATTATAATTTTGAAAAGTAGGAAATATCTTTAAAAAACTGGACGGGTTTTGATAAGTTTGCCTCAAGGAGGGCAAAGATTTGCAATGCGTTGCACGCCGTACATGGACCTTGCCAGTTTATCCGAACAGGGCCACAGCAGAAGTAGGGGAAACTGGTCAGTGCCTTACTAGGCCCACGTTAAAATTTCTTCATGGGATAGGGTTATTCTTTAAGGTGTTCCAAATTTACATCTGTTCAAATTGGATATATTTGTAAATTAGAGTTCCGTCCTCTCTTAAGGAATGTTCTAGAAATAATTTGCATTGAATGAATTTTAATTTTAATCCCCTAAGTCCCATGGTATTGTGCCCGGAAAATACCCTGAAAATGCAAAATAGCAGTTTTATATAAAATTCATGGTAAGGATGGCATTTTTTCATTTGTGCAACATTAATTATTCTTATTCACATTAGTAACAACAATAATTATTTGGTTAAACATTATTTTTTTTCCAGAAAATCGTGAAAAGTTATAATTTTCGGGATACATGATAACAGTTGATGAATGTCAAGAGTACTGTACATTCCGTAACATTTTAAGCAATTGTTCAAACTGTTTGTATTTTCATAATTCTTTTTTTCCAGCGAATCGTAAAGAGTGAGTATTTTCTAGAATTAATGTCACAATTAACGAATGTTGGAAGTAATATTTATTTTGGTTAAAATATTTGACAATTTAAAAAAATCATTTGTTTAAACAATTCTTTTCTTAAATAATCATTAATTGGTCCCATCCTAAATCAATAAGAACCTTCATGAAAACCCTTAAATATTAACCGATTTGGCTTAAATTTAGAAGAGTATTTTTAAGGAAATTTGACATCGTGAAAGCAAAGAAATTTAAAAAGTGAAAAATAAGGGCCACTCTATTGTTCACTGGGGTCGTCTGATTTTTCTTCGAATCTCACGCATATCCCTCCTAAATTTGTTCAACAACAGGCGATACTTTTTTTCCAGTATAAAATGCTTCCAAATCATAAATAAAAATTCTGTAAACAAAAGTCGAAAGCAATAGCTTTCGGGTTGAAAAATTTGAGGACTGCGATGGGACATCAATCTTGCCATAACCGACTTTTTCTACTGTATGTTCACTAGCGTAGTTTACGTTTTCTTTTCTTCAAATATTCATACTTATCCCTCCCAGATTTCTTTGGATTCACGAAGAAATGAATGCATATGTTTTGTTGTTGGAAAAATTTTTATATAGAGGTTCTGCCTACTCCATGAAGTCCAACACGTATTTCCCATAAGAAAAAAAGACGTTCTTGTAAATTTTATTTAGAATCGTCAATATTAGGCCGAGTTGACCTGGAATACTTCTTTTCACAATTAGCCATAGAATACGATTAAGAAATCAGTTTTCAAATTCCACCCCCATAAGAATTTTATAGGGGCCCACAAAAAAAACCATAAATGATAAATTGGGTTTCGCGAGCTTCTGACGCTAATTATTATTTTTTTCTGGTTTGTTTTAGTAAAACTGGTTTCCAATACATTAAATATTAGTTAGAACTTAAAATTAGATGTTTGAATGATTTGTTCGGAAAATTTATTATTGTTTATATCAATTTTCTTTCAGAAAGAACATAGACAGTCGCAATTGTCTAGATTTTGTAACTTTCCAGTCAGAGGGAGAAAATAATTAAAGTTAACGAAAATAATTATTCTAACAATTTATTATTATTTTCAATAATATTATGCTTGAATGATGCTAGAAAATTGCTTTTTTATCTGAATGTCGAACTTTTTGTCAACCAAGGTGATAAATTATTTGTTGAAACAATTTATTTCTGCTTATAACTAAGTTGCCTTTGATTATTTCTTGAAATTTGCTGTTTTTCTAAATTTGTAACTTCACTTTTGCTTTTCAATTATGAACAATATGAATAAAAATTGGAAAGAATCATTTTTTCGGTTATTGCTCATTTTATTAAGACGTTTTCAATTATTTGTTAACATATTTTTATTATCATCTATGAAAACTTCTTTTCTTAAGAGAAAGGAAAAAGGGATGCTGATTGTAAAATGTGTGCAGTTCCATATTTTAGGCTCTGCAAGAAACTTCGTGTTATTGGGTCCGCTTTTCTATTATAAATTGTTTTTAAAAAAATTTGTAAAAAATATGTGGCTTCCATGAATCAATAACCCAAGTAGTTTAAGTCCTATCATGTCAGTCAAAATGTGTATCAAGTAGTACAAGTTAATACGAGTCCACCATTTATGACACATTGGCGAAAGCGAAACTTTTTTATTACATACACCTTAGATTTTTTATGTTTATGATCTAACTCAATTTTCGAAAGTTCCAGCAAAATTAATCTGACAAGTTTCTTATTCAAAGAAGTGGTGCAATAAAATATCTTCAATTTGAATGATTCGAATGAAATCTACCAATAAACCTTTTTAATAAGGAGAATCATGGAAAACCTTATGTGAATTGAGAAAAATGTGTGCCCTTTAACGTGCCTGCGTGGTTAAACTAATACTCTCGCGTTATCCAATAAATTATTAAAACTATTATACATGTTTTATGTTAGTGTTTTCCGCTGGAAACTAGTATTTTTTTTAAATACTTTAGGATTTCCAATATTCAACAATTCAAGGTTAGCATTTTTAGCATTATAATTTTCACAACTCTGGAATTTTACATTAAAAATAGGTAACTACAAACAAAAATTATTATAATTTGAACAATCTATACAATCTTTCGACAATTTTTGATTATGTTAGGGTTTCACTTCGAAAAGTAATATTTTTAATAAGAAAATTAGATTTTACAGAAGATTCACAACTTTTTAACCATTTTAGTTCATTTCAGCCTTCAACCCTGGATATAGATATTTTTAATACAAAATTATTAGATTTCAGAGATTAAAATTTTTTCGGCAATTTACTCTTGTTGGCTTTGTTAGCATTCTTTATCGGATAGTGAAATTTTTACACAAAAATCATTTTATTTTCTTTACGTACAATTTTTTGACAATTTTTAGTTACGTTACCATTATTCACCAAAAATTGGTAGTTTAGAACGAAAATCATTATAGTTCTAACAAAATTTGCAATTTTCCCACGGTTTAAGGTTAAATCTACGCTTTTCACAGGAATACTATTATTTTAAACAAAAATTAATTGGATTTCAAAAATTATGCACACTTTTTAAATAACTACACTTGAAATTCATATTTTAAAACAAAACTTATTAAATTCAAACCCAAGTGTTTTTGTTAAGAATAATAAAATTTACCGGCTCAACCAATTTTGGATTTCGTTAGAATTTGTTGTGGAAAATTACAATTTTTATTCAAAAATAGGATTATTTTACATTTTACATGGAAAGTATGTATTTACAAACAAAAATCATTATAATTTGGATAAGGTTTAGAATCTTTGAACAATTACAGATCATAATGATGATGATGAATCCGGAATATATTTGTATAGAATAATAATTTTTCATTATGTTAGGGGTTAACGATGGAAATTGACATTTTCAATAAAAAAATTAGATATAATGAATTCCAAGTTTTTTACGCCCAGGGATGAGGGTGTTGGTTTACCATCTTGCGCTCTCAGCTACAAAAATGTTTTTTAGTAACCTTCTACAGTTGAAAAAAATGTTTTATCACCTCTCTTTACTGAATTTATTTGAAAAAAAACTCTTGAATATACAGCATTTATTGCAACAAGCATTTCACGATTACATTCAAAATAACAGTACTCTCCTGAAAAGTTACAGCAAGCAAACAATTTTTTATTGAATAAAAGTCCGGACATATCGTTCGAGATTTAGACAAGTATCATTATTTTCCCTAATCCTGAACATTCTTTATTTGGGTTAAGTTATTTTTTTTGGTCCGAAATTGGTATTTAAAAAAAATTTAGCGGTTTAGTTAAGGTTTGATACCGGGACAGCCTCATGCAGACTATTAAAAAAATCCGAGTCTAACAAAAATGCCTTCGACGTATTGTGCTATAATCAGTCTTAGTCTGAAAGAAAAACAAGCTTCGTCATTTTTTCTTTTTTTGTAATAATAAAATTGTAATAATTCGTTCGATCTCTGAGCCGGTTCCTCTGAACATTTTTCCACGTACTTTTACCGAGGTTCTCGTGGTTCGGATACCACCTTAAGCCATAGGTCCCCCAACAAGCATTGAACTGTAACCCAGTCTGTGGATCGTGGGGTAAAAAAATCAGGCTTTGCCATATATGTCAAATTACGCTTATTCCTCTTATCAATCACTTGATTGCATTACAAAAATTTACCCGTGACTGATGGTATATACCGGGACATACCCGTGCAGACTACTCAAAAATCAAAGTCTAACAAAAATGCGTTCGACATGTTGGGCTATTACCATCTTATGCCTGAGAGAAAAATGAGCTTTCTTATTTTTTTATTTAATAATAACAGTCGCATGCATAGTGTCTGTATTTTTTTCTAGTGCAATAGTAATTTCAGTGAGTGTTAGATTAAAAAAAAGATACTTTTTAAGAATAAATTGATAATGATTCACATGGACTATTATTTCAGAGATTAGCTGAACTTTCCCTCAGCATCCGAATTCGCCGAGGTATATTTTTTCAGATTTCCCTATCCCATTATTGAACCGGAAGGTCGTATTTTTCTAGAAAATATCCTGGGTTTTTCATCGCCACACATTTCTATCAACAGAGTTCACTCGCTCTTGAAAATAATATCGCACCTAGTAGATACTAGATACCCATTTTCCTCAGCAATAATATTGTGTTGAACCAATACTGTGGACGATGATTCGGAGTTAATCCACTAAATAGGAGGTCGCGTCCACTTATAGGGGTTTAGATAATAATTGGAAATAGTCGAGCAAGAGTCTTCCTTGCTTTAGGATCGGCTTTACGTCGACATTCGTGCGATATCCAAATCCATTGAAATCCCTTGAAAAACCAGTGAAATTCAAGGAAATCGGATGATTTTTCTGCAACACCTGGAAAATGTACTAAAATGCCTCAGAAGCCTTTAAATTTCCTTATAATCATTAAAATCCTCAAAAATCTAATAAAATCAATTAATATCCCTTAAGAACCCCTTCAGTTATCAAATATATCCTGCATTCTTATAGATTCTACAGAAATGGGGCAAATTGGAAAAAGCTCCCGAAGTTTATAAAATTAATAAGAAATATTAACGGAACTAATATCAATATTAATGGGAACGTATACCCCAAAAATAATTATACCTTTCAATTTCTATTAGTGTTTCCATTCGATTTTCCTGTTGCAAGTTTTACGAGTTTCAGGAGCTGCGCTTTTTTTCGGACCGCAAGCTTTTTTCAGTTCGCAGCCTTCTTCAGCTCGTGAGCTTTTTTCGGTTCGCGAGCTGTATATAAAAAGCTTGCTCAGGTCGGGTCGCCCTTGTGAGGTAGCGAGCTTTTGTACAACCCTCATTTTTTTTTGTCCGTTGAACTCTTTTGAAATACACTGAAATTTAACAAATTCTCTAAAATCCCTTGATATTTTATAAAGCTCATGAAAATTTGTTGGAATCTTTTCAAATATGCTCAGATCTTTCAAATTCATTAAAATTTCTTCAAATTCTCAAAATCTATTGTGAATTCCTCGATTTTTTTTTTGATTATCTTGAAATCTTCAAACTTTTTTAAAATATCTGGAAATATTTGAGAATCCCCTCAAACCTTATATTTTTTGCCAATTTTTCTTCATTTGTACTATCATAAGGAAAATACCTTGTGAGTTTTATGCAGGCTAAATAAATTTTATGGTCAGAATGATTTTTTTTCATAGAATCGTATTTTCGCCTTTTGCTTGCAAACAACAACAGTAACGAAAAAATCCGAACAAAATAATTGGCACAGTTCAAAAAATTATACAAAAAGTTCCTGTACTCTTTTACAGTTGCAGCAGAGCAGCGAATTATTTTCACTGTACAAATCTGTTATTAACTATATTATAAATTGCTTTTCTGTGCACAGGTTCAAAATCAGGACACACTTGTCGTTTAGCATTCAAAATTATTCTCCGAGTTTTACCTATTATTGTGAATCTAAATATGCATAGAGAGATTAAACTATTACAATATGATAAAAAAAAATCAATAGAGACATTTTCGAATTTCAATTGTTCATTTATATATAAAATTTGAAGAAAAAGTTGAAGGACTAGAAGCATATGGGCAATTTCGGTAAAAAGGAGCGAGTACCACCCTTTTCATTTTGTAGAAATATTTTTTACAAATTTCCATTCACATAAGAAAGATATTTTTTTAAGTTTTTTGTGGGCTTAATCAGTTTTGTGGTCAAGAGAATTTTTTTCTTCATGAAAATTGAATTTTTAATTTTTATTTCGGAAGTTGACTTAATAGCACTTCAAGAAACCTGCTGGCCGGGCGAATTCGCATCAATTTCTAAGGATAACTATACTTTTCACTATGGGGGAGCTAAGGAATCGAGACTGGGGACCGGTTTTCTTATTAATAAACGAATCTCGCAAGCGGTTATCTACATGCGATTCATTAACGATCGGTTATCATACATTGTACTGAAGGGTATTTTCAGTAAACAGGTATCAATCAATGTGCACTGCCCCACCGAGGACAAAGACGAAGACACTAAAGATCTCTTTTACGAAACAATCGAGCAGGTTTTTGACAAGTTCTCAACTTTTGACGCAAAAATAGTTTCGGGAGATTTTAACGCGAAAATTGGAAAAGAACCGATGTATAGGCCTACAATAGGATCAGAAAGTTTGCATGACGTCAGTAACGATAATGGAAGTAGAGTAATAAACTTTGCAGCTTCAAAGAATCTCGTTGTCAAAAGCACATATTTCAAGCATAAAAATATACATAAGGCCACCTGGACATCACCAGATGGTAACACACACAATCAGATTGATCACGTTCTAAATGACAGAAGACGTCATACAAACATTCTCGATATAAGATCGTATAGCCGAGCGGATTTAAATTCAGACCATTTTCTCGTGATAGTAAAAATAAGATATAGGCTAGCGATAACTAAGAAAACAAGCCGCACAGAGCCAACAGTTTATTTCAATATAGATAAGTTCAAAACAGCAACAGAAACATTAAATTATCAAGTTGAGATTTCTAACAGCTTTGACGCTCTCCAAGAATAGAGAGACGATAACAATAATTGCGAGGAGGATCCGGAAACCCTGTGGAGCAATATAAAAAAGGCGGTGAAGACAGCCGCAAAACTTACTATAGGTTTAAAGAAAGTAACAAAAAGCAAACCATGGTTTGACGAAGAGTGCAAACTCGGGTCTGAAAAATGTCGGAAGGCCAGACTAATTAGTTTACAAAATAAGTGCGATCAAACACATAAAAAGTATCTCGAGATTAGTAAAAGTACAAATAGGCTCTATAGATCCAAGAAAAGGGAGTGGGAAAAGAATAAAATACAAGCAATAGAAACGCATAATAAACAGAATAACCCGCGCGAGATGTACAGGGGAATACATTTTATGAGGAAAGGCTTTCAAAGTAGAACGGAAGTAATGAGGGACGAAAATGGCAATCTAGTAGCCGATGCGACAGAGAGACTGAATTTATGGAAAGACTATTTCAATAAACTATTAAATGTACGCGAAGCCCCCGTTGAAGGTAATCTCGGCGAAATCCACACTGCTGATCTATTAATTGATGACCCTGCTGATATAGAAATAAAAATGGCTATAAAGAAGTTGAAAAATAACAAAGCCGCAGCATCGACGACCTACCGTCAGAACTGATAAAAATGGAGGCCCTTGCCTCACAAGACAAATTATTAAATTAATACGCACAGTTTGGAAAACAGAACGCATACCGGAAGAATGGAATACCTCTATCGTTATTCCCATCTTTAAAAAAGGCGATAAAACTGACTGTAACAATTATCGGGGAATTTCACTTGTACCTTCGTGCTACAAGATCCTGTCTAATGTAATCCTAAGTAGACCGACTCCTTTTGCCGAGGAAATCATTGGGGTTTACCAGTGTGGATTCCGCCGAAACCGATCTACAAGCGATCAAATGTTTACAATTAGGCAACTGCTAGAAAAAAAGGGGAATTTAAAGAAGTAGTGCATCAGCTATTTATCGATTTCAAAAAAGCTTACGACTCTATTATAGGCGCACGAATCTACTGGATCCTAGAGTTCTTGGGTGTACCAAGAAAATTGGTTAGACTTATCGAAATTTGCTTAAGCGGGAGTAGGGGTAGAATACGCGTAAACGGTAGTTTATCTGAAGAGTTCTCGATCCGCGATGGCCTGAAACAGGGCGATGCACTTTCGTGCGTCCTTTTTAACTTGGTTTTAGAATACGTGGTTAGGCAAGTGCAGGCTAATCCGACCGGTGCTACCCTCAATGGGATAGTACAAATTCTTGGATATGTGGATGATCTCGACTTTCTAGGGGATGATAAAGGAGCGGTAGCTAAAAATGCAGAAATCTTGATCACAAAAGCCAAAGATATTGGCTTGGAAGTTAGCGAATCGAAGACAAAATATATGGCCGTCGTCAGATCCGAACAAAGTAATCAAGACGGGGATCTTATAGCCGGAAATATGAAATTCGAAAGGGTTAGCGAGTTCAAATACCTCGGGTCTATTATAACTAGCGGAAATAAGATTGAAACGGAAATCAACGCGCGGCTGCACGCTGGCAATGGGTGCTATTATGCAGCAAACACACTATTAAAATCGCGATTGCTTTCTAGAAACATCAGAGCAAGAATCTACAAAACAATAATAATTCCGGTCGTCATGTACGGGTGCGAAACATGGGCGCTGACGGAAGGAGAGGAGAATATGTTTAGAGTTTTTGAGAATAAAGTACTTAGAAAAATCTATGGTCAAAAAAGGGAAGAAGAGACCGGCGAATGGAGAAAACTGCATAATGATGAGCTGCATGCTCTCTACGGGTCAGCAAATATCAATAGAGTAATGAAAACGCGTAAACTAAGATGGGCGGGGCATGTAGCAAGAATGGGAAATGAAAGAACAGTGGCGCAAGTTTTAAGAGGGAGACCGATTGGTAAGAGACCCTTAGGCAGGCCGAGAAACAGATGGGAGAAAAATGTAAGGGATGACTTAAAAGAACTAGGACATGATTACTTAAACTGGATGAAGGATGCACAGGATAGAGATGTGTGGCGGTCTCGGGTTAGTGAGGCAATGAACTTTCGAGTTCGAACTGCTAATCCATAATAATAATAGTGGCACAAAATATCATGAATGAGTGAGGTAACTTCTTGTGAAACTTTTTTAACTGTGCCAATTATTTTTTCCACATTTTTTCGTATGTGTTGTTGATTGCAAGAAAAATACGAAAATTCGATTTTACAAGCAAAAAATTCTCCTGGCCACAATAGTTATTTAGCCCGCATAAAACTCAGAAGGAATTTTTTTTTAATATTCCTCTCAATTAGGTCCAAAGTTATGTGAAATCAAAGAAAAGATTGGCATTCTTTGGAAATCAATCCAAAAAATTCAAATACGCATAACTTTGTAATGAAAATTTTTTCAGAAATCGCAAAAATACATATTGCCTAATTTCCTCTAAAAACCAACATATTTTGTCCTCGAGAGAGTCTGCGACTTCAAGTGTAGAACCTGCCTGATTTGAAATGGATTCGGTCTCTGCACTGCTGTGCATTTATGTAGTTCGAACTCTACGTTGATATCATTGAGAAACTGCTTTGTGCCATCAACCACTTGCTGCTGTTTGTGGTCGGAACTAGCGTATAGCTTCAGGTCATCCATGAATAGAAGCTAGGTCAGTTAATGACTAACCTACTGAAGATGAATTCTGAACCCATGAGACATACTATTTATTGATGGGTTCAACTCTCAAAAGAACCACAATGCACTAGAGGAGACAAGTTACCCTTGATTGTCCACGATCAAAATACTTCATTCTTGTATCTGACAACATCATCACACGACTAAGAAAGTCAATGATGCTTGGGCAAATCTTTTTTTTTGTTTTCAAGACTTCAAGCAAATATTCATGTGGTAGGCAAGGAAACGCTTACTTGTAGTCAATATATGCCATGTTCAAGTGTCTCATTGGAACAGCGTCTACATATAGTAACTAGAGCTTCATTACTTTGCGAGTTCTCAAAACATAATTTTTGTTCTTCTTCAAGGGTGTCATTATCTTATCAGTGAGAATAGATCTTATCTGCAATCATAGCTGTAAGGCATTTATGAATTGTTGGCAGACAGGCACTCATTTGTTTTTCAAGATACCCTAGAAACGTGATAGAACATAATGTATCACAAATGACAGCTCATAAATGAAAGCTCGTCTCAGATCTGTATTTTCTCGTATTTGAGATAACTGATTATCTTCCATCAGCTATAATAAGGCTCTGCCTACTATGGCCATAGTTTTCCTATACTTGAGCCATAATCTACATACTTGAGCTATACTTGAGAGATACACTTCAGCCATACTTTGACTGAACATCAGGTATACTTAGCTATACCACTATACTTCAACTATACATTGTTATACTTTAGCTTTATTTAAGCTATACATCAATTATACGTCATTCAAACATACATGAAGTATGGGATCGTCTCAAATGCCATACTTTTACTATACCACCTAAGAGATCACTCCCATAAGATTTCGCAGATTTTTTCCTAGATCAATCCCATACAATAATTTGTTTACATGTTCAGACGTGGAGCTTTCTAGTTACATGTTCTTTTCAAAATCGCTGAAACATCTGGATCTGTGACGTTAGTCAATTCTAGTTCAGGGTTGTTGTTCTCTTGTTCGAACTACGCCTGTCAATTTTGCTTCTGTTTGTTTTTCTTCGAACACCCGAGCAGTAGTTGGTGATGTCTTCCAATTGAGGTACTTCGGTGTCTTGCTGGTTATTTAGCTTTACACTCAGTTAACGATAGAACCTTCTTTTATCTGCTTCAAAGGTTCCATTTTGTTGCCATCCTGTACTAATTTTTTGTACCTATGCAGTCTAGCAGTAAGAACATCAACTCTCTGCTGTTTGAAGTCTATTATCTCATCTGGTATTGGTGGTGTTGATGTCTCTATGAACTAAGGGTGGATGATTTCAGTAACTTAGTGTATCAGCTTTGTGGTTCTATTGCTTTTCTTATATTGAGTCAATCAACGCAATTTGCACCTTACCTTTGCTGAAATCTTTATCTAACCGGATTGAGAGGAAAGCTCAAGCCTCGGTCCTCGCCTCGTCATACTGTCGGGGATCAAAGAGTTCCTAGGTCGTGTACGAGACGATAAGGAGGGGGGGAGGGGGGTAGATTTTAAAATTCACCTAGAATTCCCGTGTTGTTTTATCCAAATAACACATTAGTTTCACAAGACTGCTCTGACCGGGGTCTCTCATCAATCTCCCTAGCAAGCACCCCTGACCTCCCCCCTGACATATAAAACAATTATTCGAAATTGCATGGCATTTTGTTAATCCTACGAAATTCACTGAAATTTTTTGAAATCCCTTCAAATCTTTAAAAATCCCTGGAATCATTTGAATGTTATAAAATGCTTTGCAATTAGATTTAAATTATTGAAATCTTTGACATAATAATAAAACCTTTAGTTAATTCTTCTGAAATTTTTTCAACTGGCTTCATATCTTCTTGAATTAATTTTAAAGGCGCCTTTCAAACCCTTTGAAATTACTGTCATCCTCGCAAATTTTATAAAATCCCTTGAAATCCATGGAAATTTCTTAAAAATCATAAAAAATATTTAGAAACCTTGGAAATCCTCTAAAATGCCTTGAAATATTTTCAGATATCCTACAATCTTATAAGTCCTATGAAATCTTCAAAAAGTAAAAAACTGCAATCAATTTTGGAAATCCTGTGAAATTCTCTGAAATATTCGAAAACCACTTCATATATCTTCGGAATCCTACCATATCCCTTGTATCTCATTCAGTTCTTTACAATTCATATAAATATGAGCAAATGTTTCGAAATTTGTGATATCTTTCGAAATCCGTTAACAATTTTTTGAAATCCCACAAAAATCCGTTGAAATCTTTCAAATTTTGGGAAATTTCTAATGATCATTTAAAATGCCTCAAAAGCTTTTCAAACCTATTATGTCCTCCTAAATTTTCTCCTTGTAAATTTTAGAAAATTCCTTACAGTTGCAAAAAAATTGTATTTCCATTATATTTATTTTATTACATTGTATTGAAGAGAATGAGTATCTTATTATTTCAACCATGATTAATTAATAATTTCTATCATAATCTTAATTAAAACAATAATATCGGATGGTGATAACCAAACCAAACTCCGTTCTTAGACTGTTGTCGAAAAAATCCAAGTGATCAATTTTTTGGTCTTTACAGTCTTATAAAAAACAACACATATTAATTCTGGTGTCAACATTTTAATAAGATCGACGTTTCGGCTCGGCTTTGAGCCACTCTCAAGATCTAAACAAAATAATTTTTAAAAAATTGTAAATACAATGAACAAAAGCTAATTAAAGTCGAAACAACGAATTGAATAAATATATATGGTAAAAAATAAAAACATTATCATTAGTCCATAAAAATTGTCGGAAAAACATTTTTAAAAATATGACGTTACGTCAATGATTTCGTATTCATTAATAAACAATTATCCAGTTTAAAATCAAAAGATCTTTAATTCTCTAGCTTTCAACTATGTTAAAAACGTACTAAAGATCCACAACATATGTACTACATTTTTAACAATAAGTCAAAGTTGTTTTGATGTCACCATCGATATAATTGTAAAGTGTGCTTGAAGGTTTGCTTATTGTAAGCACCCGTCTGTTCGTTCAATGTATCTTCATGTCACCGTCGTTGAATGTTGTCTTTGACTTATTGTTAAAAATGTAGTACATATGTTGTTGATCTTTAATATCTCGCCAGAGAATTGAAGATCTTTTGATTTTAAACTGGATAATTGTTTATTAATGACTGCGAAATTATTGACGTGACGTCAGTTTTTTATTAATGTTTTTCCGACAATTTTTATCGACTTCAGGTAATGTTTTTAGTTTTTACCATATACATTTATTCAATTCGTTGTTTCGACTTTAATTAACTTTTGTTCATTTTATTTAAAATTTTTAAAAAATTATTATGTTTAGATCTTGACAATGGTTCAAAGCCGAGCTGAAACGTCGATCGTATTAAAATTTTGACACCAGAATTAAAATGTGTTGTTTTTTATAAGACTGTAAAGACCAAAAAATTGATCACTTGGATTTTATAATATTAATTAATAATCAAAAGCCTAGACCATACTGAAATCCTCGAAAATCTTCTGAAAACCCTTGAAATCCAATTAAATTACTGTAAAATTATTCAAAATATTTGAAAATCTTGAAAATCCTCCGAGATCCCTTGGAATCTTTTAAAATATTCTGAAGTCGTATGAATCCCATGGAATCTTCAGAAATTCAAGTAAACTCTCTGAAACTGTATGGAAATTTTGAAATCCTGTGAAATTCCCTGAAATATTTTTTAATCACTTCAAATATGTAAACTCTCTTAAATCTTATGAAATTCATTGCAATTTATAGAAATATTATATAAAGAAAACTTGAAATCTCCAAAAAATCTTCTAAAATCTCTGAAATTATTTAAATTCTCTATGAATCATTGAAAATACCCTAAAATCTTATAAACTTTTTAAAATCCATATAAATTTTAGGAAATTCGTTCTAATCCCAAAAAATTGTATAAAATCTCTCAAGATTACTATGCTTTATATTGGACAGGAACTATTTTGGTTTTACTGTGGTGTTTTTGGCACTCGAGGGCGACAAAAAAGGGCTGCAATGTATGTACATACTCACTCGATGCTCGTTACGTTAACGAGGGGAGGTTTCACGACACGTGCTTGTATATGTGATGGGATGACAGAAAAAAGAAAACATAGGCGAAGTGAATGTATGAGTCGTACTCACGTTACTGAGTGTAATTGTCGTTATTCAGTTGCAGCTGAAAATACAAAGATCAAACGCAAACCACCCGACTCACCCACCTTTAGTCCCTCAGCTCCCTGGTAGCGAATAAACAGCGAGTGAGAAGGAAAATTGACCCGAGTGAAAATTGCGAGCTGGAATCGTTACATCGTGTTCGAGTCGTTGGAGAACAAATATTTTCTCCCAAAGATCAATTTTCAGAAGATTTTTCTTATTCCTTTATTAAAGTAGAGGCCAATATCAGAGCATTTCTTAACACTTTCACTTTTGAGAATATTCTTATTTTTGTATGTGAAGAAATGATTCATCAGTTCACAAAGAAGAAAAAATGAAAAATAATTATCAGTACAAAAAGACAGAAACGCTGAAATTTTAGGAGATAGATTCTGTTATCTTGAATACAAATTAATTAATGAACATTTTAGAATATAAGTTTTTTATAACGCTTATTGCGAAGATTGGAAATTGAATTTTATTTTAATAAGTTATATGCATTTTTTTAAAACAAATGTTTCATGTTTAGATATAATTGAAAAGTATAATTTGGGGTGGAACGGGACACGTACTGGGGCGAGAAGGGACACCGTTTCTTTGGCTGTCATAACCTTTTTTTGGAGCCAGCAAATTTATTCAAGGATACTTATTGAAATGTATAAATAATATCTCAACAGATTGCCAAGGAACTCGATTAATGCTGAAAGATTGAAAATTCAAAGATGTAACAGTAACTTTGTACAATTGTACGTATTTTGTATCATGTTATTTCGTTAGAGGTTTGAATTATTATTTTTACAAATTCATTTTCCCTTTAAATACTTATAAAGCTTTAAATTGTATTGAAATACAGAGATTAGAAAATTGTTTAAATTTGTACGACTTCGTCACTTATTTTTTCAGCCATAAAAAGAATTTAACCTCCTGTATATGAGATTTTACACGTGTAGCAAAATTTATTGGAATATATTGATATTTTCTTAATTTTATCATCTTTGTGTAGAGAAATATATTTTTTTTTCAAATGTGACTAGAGTATAAAAAAATCTGTTCAACATAAATCATCTTTTATAGAAACAGAGTAGCATATCAGAAAATATTAGAATTTGCGGAGACTTTTCCATTCTAAATAAATTCTATACTAAATGAATGCGAAACATACCTTCAAGGTCAGTGAAATGATTTTGAGAAACATTTTCACTATCATATTTCATACTTATTTCTAATGGAAATAAATATTTAAATCAAATTCTTTCGGCAAAACTAATCTGCATTACTTCATCATGAAATAAAGTAATTATACATGATATGACTTCACATAAAATTACATGTAAAATTACATTTTCAATTAAAACATAATAAGAAATTAAGGTGTCTCGTCACATCCATGTGGCCCGTACGTGTTCCAGTCCGCCCCAGACTCAGAGCGAGATAGGACGACAGCACTTCTTTTCAATTTGTACTTTTTTTTGCATGATTAATTTTTTTCCCCATATTTAATTATATACGAAATTAAAACATGAAGATTCACAGTATTTAAATGACAATTTACATTGTATATTTTTCACAACAGATGGCGAGTACTTTAATGAATATAAGAAACTGTCCTATTCCGCCCCGGTCTCTCCTATGACTTTAAGTGTCTGTTTTCAGTTTTTTTTTCTCAATTTTCTCGAATTTCGTAAATCGCAATTTTCAAATAAGAAATTTTATTCGATGATGAAAAAAACAAAATTATGGACGAAAACTTAGAATATCTCAGTTTGCGAAATGCATAGACTGTAGGTGAGGATACAAAATATTGTTGGCTTCGGTAACCAAAAAATTACCTGTACCGACAAAGCTTAAGCAAAATGTACATTTTTTAAGATGATGAAATAAATTTTCTTAACTTTTTTCAAATTTTCAGATTTTCAAATGATTCCCTTAAATTTCGCGAAAGAATGTAGAAGATTTCAGGTCAAACATTTTAATTTTGCAACACCACAAAATGTTCGAAAGAATCGAATGAGAGTAAGAGATATTGATAAGTTTTGAAAAAATACAAAAATAATTTCATTGAAAAAACAAAGCTTTTTATTTTATTCTGATATTTTCTATTCCATTTTATTTTTATGAATCTTTATTTTTGTCAATAATGAATTGTTTTTTCAAATTTTTCAACAGATTTTGTAATAGGATGAGAAATTTTATCAGAATCAGAAAGAAATAGATGAATAGCCATATTAGTTTTTTAGGCTATGTTTGAGGTTATGTTAGCATTTTATATCGCCAATGGCTTTTTGTGAAAGGAAATTATTAGACTTCTCAGGTTAAACATTTTTCAACTATATCCGTTTTTCGGAGGACATAGCGTTTTTTGCCGGAAATTGTTATTTTCAAACAAAAATCGTCAGATTTTTAAGGTTCAAAATTGTTAAAAGAATTTAGACTGCGTTAGTGTTTTGCTAAAAAAATGGGTGTTTAAAAACAAAAATCATTCTTGATTTCACACGATTTTCAATGCTTGAAAATTTTTAGGTTATGTCCACGCTTTTTCCAGAAAATCTGTTGTTTTGAGGTAGAATTGACATAATAGTATATTACATCACAAGTAGTATAAGACACGTCTTTACAGGGAGATCAATTTACTTGAGGACTTGTCTAATACTACCAGCGATGCTTGGCTGTGTTTAAGATGATTTAACTAGAGTAATGAATTAATGAATTTCTTATGTTAGATATTGCTGATTACTGGTGAAATCATTTTCTGGAGAAAACGAGAAAAATAAACTATCTGCTGTGGTCCTGGTGGCGTAATTGGTTAAGGGCCCTGGAAATCGAGTGTAAATCGCAAAATTCGGATTCAGGCCAAACGGCGGAGCCATTTTGTCTGATTTCTTGTTTAAATAATCTAAAGGGTATAAAGGTTCGCGGCACTGACCGTTTTTTTCGAAAAAAATCTTTTTTTCATGTGACAATTAAGAGAAATAATTTTTCCTCGACTTCATCCAGGGGCGAACACACCATATACAAAAACTGGGACCCCTACTCAAATGAGTGGATCAATTCCCAAAAGGCTGGGTGGGAGTATTGACATTTGACTTTGTAATTCGGATTAAATAATATTGCACTGGGAAAAATTTAATAATTTGGGATAAAATTTAATGATTTAATGAAAATTAATTAATTTAATTTTTGAAAGGAAGATAGTGCACATGAAATATGACAGTTTTTAAGGTTATGTTAAAAATCCGACGTTTTCAACTGCGCATGTAGCAAAAAAGCGCGGTACTATTTGAAATTATATAATACATACTTGCAATATCACGTTGATATTACATTCTTTAGGAAGCTAGGTATTCCTGTCATTCAATTAACTTTGTTTTTTAGAATAATACAGAATGTTTGTTAATATTTATCTGTATAATTATTCATAGTACTTATTGATTTCAAATTGGCCCGCCCTTTTCGGCACATGCGCACTTGAAAATATGAATAGCCATCTATCGGATATTAACTACCTAAAAGGAACCCCAAAAAAGAGTTCTATTGGAGTCTGTTCTAAATGATACCAACTTTCACTTGAGCCGCAACATTACCAAACCCTCAGTTTTTTCTGTGTGATAATTCATATATTTTGTTGGAAATTCATCTTTTCTGGTACAAAATTTATAATCTTCCTGCTCAAAAATTCAACAATTTGGTTTAAAATTTATTTATTTTGTTTCAAATTCGTGTTTTTTGTTTGAAAACTAAAATATATTCAGTTGAAAAATCATGTATTTTGTTAAAAATTCTTTTTTCATCGGAGCAAAATTACTCTTCACGGTTTCAAATACAACTACTTGGTTGAATGTTGAACTACTTTGTTAAACATTAATTTTTTGGCTGAAGGTGCATAATTTTTGTTTATAATTCATCTCTTTGCTAGAAAATTGAACAATTATCTGAGAACTTAATCATTTTCAGTTGAAACTTAAATTATTTTGTTGTGATTTCGAATTTTTCGGTATAAAATAATTCTTGTTCTTTAAAAATTAATATTTTGTATTAAAACCTTCACTGTTTTGTCAAAACTTAATCTACTTTCTTTGAAAAAGTAAATAATTTTCTAAAAATTATCCTTTTTGGTTAACAAGTCATCAACTGTTTTGTTGATCATAAATTCATCTCTGCTGCTTAGAAATATTCTTATTTCTTGCAAATTTAACAATTTGGTTAAAAACTCATTTTTTATGAGGATTCTTCACCTTACTTGAAAATTCATCTGGTTGGTTGCAAATATAACTATTTTGTTACAAAATCAGTGTTTTTCTTTGGACATTTATTTATTTTTTTAACTGAAGTATTGACTCCCTCTTCAAACTTTATAATTGTAGTTGAAAAATCATCTCAGTAAAGTCTGCATTCCATGATATTATCCATGCTCAACCACTAATACCCACTCTAGCTTTTGGGAACTTACCCACTCATTTGGGTAGGGGCCCCTAGCTTTTCGGAAAAGCGACCTGTAGCACGAGTCTTTATTCAGCTTGAATCCGACTTTTTCCGATTTACATATGATTTCCAGGACCCTTAACGTTTCACTCGTGAATAGTGGCGTTCACGGTTCAAATCCGGGCGAGGCAGATTCTTTTCTCGTTTTTCCATAAAACTATTCGACCAGTAATTGGAAAAATCTAACATCAGAAAATAAGTAATAACCCTGGTCCACAAAATAATATTAATACTCTAAATTATATTCAGATTCAGCAATCCATTCAAATTAGAAATAATCACTAAAATTTCACAAGAGACTGCTTGCTGCGGCCACGGTGGCGTAATTGGTTAACGTTTCACTAGTGAATAGTGGCGTTCACAGTTCAAATCCGGGCCGAGGCAGATTTTTTTCTCATTTCTCCAGAGATATATTTGACAATCATATTATACTATAATTCTGTAGTTCATGTTTCAATTTTCATCAATTATTAAAAATGTTGTCCCGGCTTTTCTTTCCTATTATTTTAGGTAATAGATACTATGAAACAAGAACATTTGAAATAAATATTGATTATATATTCAGACTTTAAAGATGCTTGATACAAAAAGAAAACAATGTTTTCTAGTTTTCTGAAAATTATTATTTCTTATTATGTTTGTTTGTAAAGGCAAAATTAATTATTTTGAATAGATAAACCTTCCATTTCTGCAGAAAAAACTAAAAGCAGATAAAATGTGCTCCTCGAACCAAGTAGACTTTTTACAGGATTACTTTTTTGCTTGCTAATCCTCGGAATTAATTGAAAAAAATGAAGTAGTACTTGACTATTAACGAGAGCCGCTCGCATCGAGTAAAAATTCTGCGCTTTGCATTGATTTAAATTTCGAAACTATAAAAGTTGAATGGAGTTACATAAGCCTCTTCAAGTTCTCTATTCGATTTCTTACTCTGGATTACTCTCTCTAATTGTAAAGAAGATTTTTTCCAATTGAAATTATGGTCGATTATATTTATTATTGTTTTTCAATGAATTTTCTGAAAGACTGTTTAAAAATAAAAATTAGATTGCTATGTTTCGTCCCGGACTGACTCACTGAACTCTTCAGTGAGGAACTCTGAATCAGTCCTACCTTCGACATTACCTTTTATAATTCAATTGACCTAAATTTCATTATTATGTATATTTTTCATGAAAAATTTGGTGTTTGTTGTAAATTTGGAAAATTTTGCAGTTAATGTTATAAGACATTTCAGCCATGGATTGGGGCTGAAACTTAATTTAATTGAAATAAATTTAAATTTTATTTTTATTCTCACAACAGTTAATATTGTTCCGGCCACGGATAGGGGCTAAAAAATTGATGAGAAATGACTATTAGTTTATCTAATGATTAGTGAAATAAGAAAGAATTTCAGACTTAGCATCAGTGATAATCTTCTATCTCCCTCTCCCATTTTTCTATCTCTATTATGTTATTTTGGTTACACCGCGCGGATCAAGACTTGATTTTGACATTGCCGAGCAATCACATAATTACGTAATACAACTTTTGGTCTGACATAGCGAAGAAACTGATACACTCCGTCACCCCTATAAATTCAATTTTTTAATTTTTAACATAACTATTACATAAATTTTTCAACTTCGAATAATCAACATATTAATTAAATTCTACATACTTTGTCATCACTAAGGTCATAATTATTTAAAAATGAGCACTATAGTTATACCGAGAATGACTATTTTAATACACTCTTTTTGAGAGAAAAAAATTGCTTCGATTTCACCTATTATATTATTATTCCATTAAGCCATTTCCCTTTCGGGGTAGGCGTGACTTGCTCGGTTGGAAACTGTTTATATTTCAAAATAATAACTGACTATCTGCGAAATATTAAAGATAATCTGATGAGGGAATCTGTCTGATTCCGAAACGTCATTTTTGTGTACAATAATTAAATGGTCTGGAAGAAGTCGATTAAATAAGGTTTTTCCCTAACAATTCTAAAGTGTATCAGTTTAGTTTTATTACATATGTGATCACTGAGGATAAGTCTATAATTAATTTTTGGTTCACTAATCTTTTGATAAAAATAATAATCATTCCTTATCAATTTAATCATTTTCGATCATTTAATTTAAGTTTGAGTCTCTATCCGTGGCCGTAAAAACATTAACTTTCGTAAAATAAGAAATGAAAATACAAGTTATGCCAAATAAATTAAGTTTCAGTCCCTATTCGTGGTATATTCAGTGCAAAATTTACAAAAGTAACGAACGAACATAAATTTTGTTCTGGAAAATGTACATTATAATGGAATTTCGGCTAATTACATTATAAAATGTAATTTCTACGGCAGGACTTAGTCCGGAATGAAACATAAAAAATCTAATTTTTATTTTTAAAACATATTTTAAAAAACAAATTAAAGAACAAAAATGAATATTATTAACCCTAGTGCTAACTAAATATTCTTCTTTACAATTATGATATTTGGGATGATTAAAAACTATGTCTTTCGAAAACCCAGCTACGATGTAATCTAACTACTCTATCAAATATTTTTGGAAATTGTAATGGAAAAAACTTCGTTTTTAATTGAGTATTAGGTGAACTTAACTATTTATAGTTTAATACGATAATTTTGAAAGCATACTCTAATTTTCATTAACTCTGTTCAAAAAGTAATTAATTTCAGACATCCTCTATTTAAGTTTTTATAAAGTAATACCGCTGAAAAGTTTCGAGACCAGCCGGTTAAACATGAGGATGTTTTTCGTGTTTAAATTGATATTAATTAAACTTAGAAATGGATCTTTCGAACCAAAAATTTGTTTTCAATATTTAATGCCTTTCTAGTATTTTGTGGATTTAACATATATTTTTCTGAATTATATTTTTTCATCTAAAATCCACCTTGCTTACTTGAAACTATCAATTCATCAAACCATATTGATCTATTTCAATTCAGATATCATTTTCCCAACAAAGCAAGTAAAAAAACTATTTCCGAACTGCAACGTCAAGTTAAAAAAAAAATTGTCAATATAGGAAACCTAATTTGATTGAATTCATTTCAAATGTTAAAATATGCAAGATACGATGAGAGATGCATTAAACAAAATTGTGCACCTAAAAATATCTACAGATTTGTTATTATCCACGTTTTGGTATGACTTGTAGTTTTTGTTTTGTTCGTAAAAAACAGCATTGAAAATAGAAAAATTAAATTTTTAGATGAATAACACAAGCTGAGAAAAAAAATGAAAATACAAAATTTGTTCATTCAGAAAAGAGGTACAAATTTGTTATTAATCATGTTTCAATAGAATGCCTAGTTTTTGTCTTATTCCTGCAAATAACATTGACAGTAAAAAAATCAAATTTTTGGAAAAACTATGCAAGGTACGGAAACAGATGAATGAACAAAAAATGTGTATTCGAAAAAGATTTACAAATTTGTAATCAATTTTTCGTATAAGAATACATTCAAAATGAAAAAAATCAACTGTTTCGAAAAACGGCACAAGCTAAAATAAAATTTTAACCAACTATTATTTTTTTTTTTTCTATCATATGGTGTCACATTTTTTTTCATTTTGGATGTATTCTCATAACAAAAATAGATTACAACTTTGTAAATCTATTGGAATGCACAATTTTTGTTCACTCATCTGTTTTCGTACCTTGCATCGTTTTTCCAAATATTTGATTTTTTTTACTGTCAATGTTATTTTCAAGAATAAAACGGAAGCTACGCATCCTATCGAAACATGATTGAGAACAGATTTGTACCTCTTTTTCGGATGAACAAATTTCGTCTCTTCATTTTTTTCCTAGCTTGTGTTATTCGTCTACAAATTTACTTTTTCTATTTTCAATGCTTTTTTTACGAATGAAACAAAAACGACGCGTCATATCAAAAAGTAAATAAGAAATTTGTAGATCTATTTTATGCGTACAATTTTGGCCAATTCATCTTTTGTCGTATCTTGCATAGTTTATTAGCAAAATGGAATTTTTGATTTTTCATTATTTCCGGTGGTTTTCCTATAAATAATCCCAGATGAGGAAATCTAAATCGGCTTTGAAATATATTGACCTAGCTGTATTAAAAAGATTCAGAAAGAATAAGGAAAGAGTGACAGGTTTGTTTTTGGTTGACCCTTTCATGTTATCTGTCTTTTTTCTTTTGTTATTTATATTTTTGTCTGATGAACCGCAGAAGAAGTAGTTTTAAATCTAATTTTGATTTTTAAGCTTTTTCATGCTGTGATTTTGGTATATAAAATGGTTTATAAGAAAGTACATTGTATTTTGATTCTAAACAAACATTTTTTTTAAAGGTCAAACTTCAAATACTCGTTAATTTGTAGAAAGAAAGTTTTTTTTCTCTAAAACGTAAAAATCCATGTCATCTGAATTCCTATGAAAAACAACATATTTCGTCGCTGAAAGATTCAACGAATTGAAGTGTAGAACTAGGCTGATTTCAAATGGATTCGATCATTTATAACTTTACTTCTCCAGAATTTTCAATCCGAATGGTTAAGAGTTGGAAAACTGTGCCATGAAAATGTAGTATTAGCAGCTGATCTCGAGTGTTAGGGAAAATAACGTGCTTATCGTATGGACCGTTCTCCAAACGATGGATTCGCTGTATGAAATGAAAGCTTGGTACTGAGTGTTCTCCAAGTAAGAAGGAAGTCTTCCAATTCGAGGAGTGCCGAGTCATCGGTTCTCGAGTGGACCACGTTCCCGGAGAACAAGAGGTAGGTTTGAGTTCTAGGATAGGTACATACATAGTATAGAGATAAGAGGCGAGCCTCATTTAACCCTGGGTCAGGGGTTGGTGAGAGGGGAGGTTAGTTCATTTTGTCGAGAAATCCCACACTCTTTGACCTGATGAGGTTCGCAGTTCTTTTTCAAGATACGTGTTCCCAAAATCTAGCATTACGTGACCGATATAGGTTCACCAACTACCACATAATAATGCATCTAATCTCTTCCGCTCATAGCTTTTCAGAAGAAGGAAGCTTACAACCAAACATAAGCTGTGAATGCCTGTGTTGAATTTGCATTCTTTTTTAGCAAAGCTTTTAATAACTCGTATTGGGAAACATTGTCATGGAGCAATATTATCTTATTTTTACATAAATACCTTATTGATCATAATATCAAATAGTCGCTAGGGGATTGTATTGGCCCTCAATAATAAATTTCGTAGAGAAAGTTGATGTCCGTTGTTGGCTTTAGGGTCAGGTGAATTGAAAACAATGACATTGATTCAAATGTTTCGGCACGCACTGGTGGCCCTCATCAGTGATTTTTATTCAAACTGCAAAAATTACATAATTTCTTGTTGGAAAGGAATTTCTAGAATTGAAATTGTTATTTTTCGGTTAATGTCACTATTGTAAAATTATGTACAATTTTTGAATTTTAGATTGAGGTTTTGTGCTCAAGTTCATAATCCAAATTAAAGAAATAAAAAAAGTTAGAAATTTTTTTCCCCGAACTTATCTGTCATATCTGAGACGTTCATTCTTAACCAAGGTTGGCAATAGGGGTGGTCCAACAAAATTTTATTTGAAAATTCGGAACGCTTTGGGCAAAAAAAGTTGTAGACTGGTACCCTCATCACCCACCAAAAGTTTTATGACAATCAGAAAATATCTTTGGGTTCCCCTGGGGTCGTACATAATCCCTGCTCCTGCATAGAATTTGTAACCTTATTTTTGAAGCAATTATTGATCCATGATGACAAACAAATAATTTAAGCTAAAAATTAAAGAAATATATATTGATTCAACCACGTTCCACCACTTTATGTGGAAAAGTAAAATTCAAAGTCCAATACCAAAATTTCATAAAAAAATTATTTTTCGTTTCACAGGATTATAAAAAGGTAGGTCGCAATGTTAACAAACCCTTAAATAATTTGTTTAAATTTTTCAATTCATAGAATTTTTGTTTAGTGAACAATAGGAAATAATTTTTTTGAATCAATAATTCCATTCCGTATTTTCAGCCGAAAATACTTTCCCGTCATCAATAATTAATAATTATGTCATATCTTGATCTGCGACGAACCCAATGATATTTTTTGATTTTCACAGGAAATGTGAATTTTTGTCCTGGATGTTTTGGATTTGAAAAAATGCCCACCCTTAATATCCGGACAGGCAAGTAATTTTTTTTCGGTCTCTAATTTTTTATATTTTTCAAAAATATTATTTTAAAATTATTAATAATGTTTCATTCTAAATCAATAGACGCGAAGTGAAATGTTTCTGATGCTTGAAGGATATTTTACCCTGGATACGATCGATTATTTCGGGATAAAGTTATAAAATTGTTCTCCTGATAGTAGTGACTTGAAATTCTGTTTACAGATTCAAATTATATGCTCCGATTTTTTATCATAATTTATATTTTTGTTTTGAAAGTATACAATTTTTTACGCCTTCAACTTTTTGGTGTATTCCTATAGTCAGTACAAATTTTCAGTGTCTTACAGGTCACCATAAGTAAGTCTATTTTCCTCTAATATAATTATGTATTATTAATATAATGAAAATCAATTATTTGAATCTGTTCTTTTATTCTATGTGCAAATTTTGCAGGTAATTATCAATAATAACACGAATATTCAGAATGAAATTGATTTTATTTTACTTGTTTGGGAACCGAGGGATTTTGTTCATGTTTACAGATGACGAAGCATTACAAGCTACAAAATTGTATAATGTTTTTCCGAACATTTACTTATGGTCGGATTATTCACAGCATATATGAAATTTCACGAAAGCCGCTTCTAAGGACTCAGGGTATTTTTACACAGTTTTATAATCTTCTCCACTGAAAAGATTAAACACAATAGAAAGATATAGGCTGTTTATTGATACTAGCAGATCACTTCACTCGCTGAGAAATCGCATCTGAAACAAAAAATTGCATGTGTACCTAAGACAGCTTGGCACCTTATGGCATAGATATTCCGTTATCTTATGAAAATTTTGTAATAATTAATTTTAATATTTACAAATCTGTATGAAGGTTGCTTCTAAGGACATACGATATTTTGTTGACGATGTAATTCAAATTGTTGTACAATATATCATTAGTTTTATTGATACGTTTATGTTTTTAAAAGCATGAATAATACACCGAGAATGGTGGAAGGTCAGTCTGGTCATCTAGATGTGCAGACTGACTATATTTGAGTGTAAACTATAGAAAAGCCTTCGAGATGACTGAAGCGACTATCTCTAGAAGGTTGAAACAAGAGGTTCGAATCGATCATCTCAGAGAGTCGACTTGATCATCTCGGAAGTTAGACTTGACCATCAAAGAGAGCCAAACTGATCATCACAGAGGGTCGATTAGATCATCTCAGTTGGTCGACTTGATCTGCTCGGACAGTCGACTTGGCCATCTTAAAGGGTCGATTTAGTTATCCCATATTTACAATATATGTTGTACTTTTTCTACCTGCATTATACACATTATGTGATATTCCAGTCTCTCACTTATAAGAGACTGGAAATTGTAATAATAAGTGGAACCTACAAAACCTGAAAATCAATATGGAATATATAAAATTTAAAAGCATTTTTTATTATTTTTTGCGAGGGAGGTGTGCAAGACATGATTTGATAGACACAAAAAATGCACAATTAAACATTCGCGATATATTTTTTGAATTCAGATAGAAACGAAGTTCATTCTATCAAGAATAATTTTCGCAAAAAAGCTAGAAAAAGATTCATGACCAAAAAATAAAATTCGAAACAATCTAACTTTTCGGCTTATTAGAGACAAAATAATATAATGAAAAAAGAGGGGAAAAAGGGAAAAAGTCAACCAAAAACTATATAACCTCTCACTTTTTCCTTTTTCCGTCCTTTTTATACTACGAAGAACCAACATGTTTCGAGGTTAATTTAAACCTCCTCATCAGGGATTATTTATAGGGATAACTGAAGGTATGAGTAATTAATATACCTGTAAAGAAAACATTTTTCATATTTGGTGTGAAATATAAATTAATTAAGTTTAATGTAAAAACAAAAACATTATTTATTGAGAAATTGATTGTTTTTAATGGAATGTAAAATTTTCTATTACTTAGTCAAAGAAAATTACTTTAACCAATGAATTACTCTATACCAAACTTTGTTGCATCTTGAGAGGTCCTTCTTTAAATTGATAGCTTTGTTACCTTATCTCATTATAAATAACATTTCCATAAATTCTCTCTTTTCCTGGTTTTTTTCATGATAAAGAATTTGAATATCATTCCAATTAAAATCATAACCATGTGTAATCTTATGCTTCGAAAGGACTGAGTGATACCTAGAACTTCTGTGAACATTATTCTCATGTTCATTTTTTCTAAGTCGTGCTCTTTTCGTCTGCCCTATATAACGTGCATTGCAATCCTTGCAATTTATTTTGTAAATAATAAATTTTTTGTTTAGCTTTACATATATCTTTTCTCAATTTCACAATCATATTGCTCTTAAAAGGTACTCTATAAATAGCATGTAAACCTAATTTTCCCAACATTGATTTCAAAATCTTTGAAATTTTTCCAAAGTATAGAAGAACAACAGTGTTAAATGTATTATAATCATCTCTGTTTTTTATATTTTGATAATTTTTTTTTGTTTTGATATAATTAATTCTGTTCTGCGTATGTTTTTCAATGAATTCAAAAGGGTAATGGTTAAGAAAAATAATTTTATTGCATAGTTCTATTTTTTCCTCGATACAACTAGTGCTAATCTACCCTTAGCCTATGGTCTTGTTAAAGCTTACAAAGATGATTACCCTCTACGACCAGTTATTTCAACAATAGGTTCTCCGACAAGAAAATTTATCCAAATATCCCTTACGAAAGAGTTGAAATGGTCATACAGAAACGTTGGGATTTGATAGAAATTAATACTAAAATACCGAAAATACAATTTCTTGAAGCTATAAAATGAGTATTTCATTCTGTATTTTTCAAATTCAATAATAATTATTATAAACAAAAATTTGGAACTCCAATTGGATCAGTTTTATCACCTATTTTAGCTGAAATTGTTATGGAGGACATAAAGAATGAAGTTTTTCAAAAAATTGATTTTAATATTGATTTCTATGCAAGATATGTTGATGATTCAGTACTTAGTGTGCATAAAAATAATGTTAGCACTCTTCTTAATGCTCTCGATAGTATACACTATACACCAAAGATTACAGTTTACAGTTGAAATTGAAACTGAAGGGAAATTCAATTTTCTAGATTTGACTTTAATTAAAACAGACGAAAGACATATTATAACTGACTGGCATCGAAAAAAGATTTGCTCAGGTAGAACATTTGTTTTCTCTCAAATCACTCTATTCGGAATAAGATAGGAATCATCAAAAATTTGATTGACAGAGCCCTTAAATTATCGCATCCAATATTCCATGAGAAAAATATAGAACTATGCAAACAAATACTTTTTCTTAACCACTACCCTTTTGAATTACTCATTGGAAAACATACGCAGAACAGAATTAATGATATCAAAAACAAAAATAATGATCAAAATATAAAAAACAGAGATGATTATAATACATTTAACATTGTTATTCTTCCATACAGTGGGAAAATTTCTAAGATTTTGAAATCAATGTTGGGAAAATTAGGTTTACATACTATTTATAGGGTTCCTTTTAAGAGCAATATAATTGTGAAAATGGAAAAAAATAGATATGAAAAGCTAGGCAAAAAATGTGTTATTTAAAAAATAAATTGCAAGGATTGCAATGCAAGTTATATGGGGCAGACGAAAAGGGCACTTAGACTTAGAAAAAATGAACATGAAAATAATTTCCACAGAAATCTAGGTATCACTCAGTCCTTTCAGAACATAAGATTACACATGGTCATGATTTTAATTGGAATGATACTAAAATTTTTTATCATGAAAAAAAAAACAGAAAAAGAGAGAATTTATGGAAATGTTATTTATAGAGAGAGAAGGTAACATAGCTATCAATTCACAGAAGGACCTCTCAAGATATAACAAAGTTTGGGATAGAGTAATTAATTGGTTAAAGTAATTTTCTTTGACTAAATAATAGAAAAATTACATTCCATTAAAAACAATCAATTTCTCAATAAATAATTTTTTGATTTTACATTAAACTTAATGAATTTATGTTTCACAATAAATGTAAAAAATGTTTTCTTCACAAGTATATCAATTACTCATACCTTTAGTTATCCTTATAAATGATCCCTGATGAGGAGGTTTAAATTGACTTCAAAACATGTTGGTTCCCTCGCAGTATAAAAAGGTGGGAAAAAGGAAAAAGTGAGAGGTTGCACGGAGAGAAAAATGTAGGGATTAGCGCGTGAACATTTGTTACGCATTAATTCTAAAAGTGCGAGCAAAATTTCCAAGAGCCTCCACGGACTTTCTCGGTGAGTCTCCTTGCGAACATTTAGTGGTGCGAACGTATCAAGAGGCAGACGGCGTGGTCTAAAAGCAAATCGCAAGGAGTCTCACCGAGAAAGTCCGTGGAAGCTCTTGGAAATAAAACAAGAGACGCCTGCGATATGCGCCTGTTGAATAGTCCATGCGTTAGCGCCTTGAACTCTCTTGCGCTAAACCCCGAATTTTTTTCTCCGTGTGGTTTTTGGTTGACTTTTTTCCTCTTTTCCGTCTTTTTTCATTATGTCATTTTGTCTCTAATGAGCCGAAAAGTTAGATTGTTTTGAACTTTATTTTTTCATAATGAATTTTTTTCTAACTTTTTTGCAAAAATTATTCATGATAGAGTGAACTTCATTTCTATCTGAATTACAAAAATTTTTGAATAGAGACACTAGACTCATGGTTCTTGCCAATGTGCAGGATTGCTCATAGATAATTTAAGATTTCTTTAAATTGAGTGTACATACTGTTACCTCAATTTTATTGTAAGAAATCTTTCTTCTTTTTTTATCAAAAGGTTTTTGTGAAAAAGAATATATTGAATTTAGTTAATTTATAGATGCTTTTGAATATTTTGGATTGTTTTCTTTTACTACTTGGGAAATTTAACAATCTAAATAGATTGGTATCAGAATCACCTACAAAAAAAAAACAAAAAAAAAAACAATATATTGTTTGTAGCACGAAGAGCTAAGGACATTCACTCACTTCAAAAATGGTCTCGGCTCCTCCATCGAAATGAGTGAAAACAAGTTAATCGTATTGACCATCCCGGAAGGATACCTTTTTATCCTCATATTTAATCAATTATAAGATTTATTTAATGTCTTATAAACGGGTCAGAATAATTTCTCCTACATTCAAGTAAACAAGCATTTTGAAAAATGCTGAGGCCTCAATTTGGAATAGATGTTATCCCATAACTTATTTTGACTAGTAGATATGCTATGCATAGTAGATATCAAAATGTAATTAGTGGTGCGCTTAATCTCCAAGGGTTTGGGAGACGTCGATGTCTGGTAGATAGAATTAAAGCAGATGGATGTAATGTCTGTGAATTCTGAAGCTTATGGGGATAGAGAATATGGGGTGATTAGCAAATTTTGAATTGTGCTTACTAGACGCGTGATGTGTTTACGTTAAACGCCATGCTCGTTTGTTACCATGTTGACTTACGTGCTTATGGCAGTACCCAATCTGTGTTTGCTTCGTAGATGAATACTAGGCAACTTCGTCATTATGTCCAGCAGCAATAATGAATTATGTTACTTCACTGAACTTTTATAAAATGAATTTTAATATGACTGATTTATTCTAATTCGTCTTATTTATTTACTCTGCGACTGTGTCCACACGTCCGGAACTCCAGACGACTAGCCCACCGATCTTAAAACAGCTATTCGTCGAGAATTCTGGGTGTTAATTATCAAATTATCGTGTCTGATAGTCGCAAAATTAATTACACGTAGAAATTTTGCAAGATTTTGTTTAATCTAATAACTAAGATAATAATTATATTATTGAGCAAGAAATTGTTAATTATTGATGGTTTTTACTGATTATATTGTGCCGAAAACTTTTTAATTCTTATTCGCGAGCCCCTCCTTCCCTCCAATTAATCATTTGGCCTAGAAATAGTAAAACTGTAGTCACTTCATCACATTTGTTGAGCATCTGAATTTCTTTAAAGTTTTTATAAATGTTTAAAGAAATTTGTTTTACTTTTTTTTCTTTGTTCCTGTGTTTTGCTGAACATTCTATGTAATAACTGTTCGTAAATCTCAATATTTCACAAACACTGCTGGTTTCCTAAGCTTATCATTTCTAAATGTATAATTGATAATAATTCCTGTAACCCTGCACTCACCGTTTTTTTATTATAATTATACCTCTATACAGTGTGCGGAATGTATAGTAATCATATCGAAGTATGATACACCATAGAAGAGCAAGTTTTTGAGCTTCTTGGAAGATTTTTCATTTTTATGCTTTTTTAGTTGTGTATTAAATTTTCTTCAGTCAAAATCAATTTATAAGGAAGCCTTCTTATTGCTTTCAATTGCGAATCATCATATTAGTTTTCCCAAATTACTTAAATAGGGATTTTTCAGAGGATGCTTCCTGAGGGAATTTGGAGAAACTTCCTTAATTTTACATACAAAAAACTGTACGATTACAGTAAATAATTGATTTTTCATAGGTGTTGAGTTTTATAATTTTTAATTATTTATTACCTATATTATTTATTAACGATTTTGGCTATGTCTTGTGTATCATCCTGAAAAAAAGTATTTTGCTAAGACTTCATAAGAGTCGAATGAATAAATAGACCTTAAAAATATAAACTAAATTAAACTTTGACTTTCACAAAGAATAACATGGAACGATGAACCCTTTTGGAGGTTGTAGTTGAATACCTGTTGAATAAGAGAAAATAGAGAGAATGTGAGGAAAATATATTTTCAACCTGAAAAATCGCTGTCAAAGTTTAAAGTTTTTGGGAAAAAATTTGATTGTCGATTACCATGAGCGCTTATGTATTGAAGTGTACGTACTACACATCTTTTTAAATAAATTTTCTCATGCCGATTCCAAATCCGAACTGAAAATTACTCTGGGACTTTAGAGTTCGGAGGAGGAAGGTTTCGCAAATGTTTCGTACTGAAGATTTCACGTGTAATTCAATATATTTTCAATTTCGAAAACGCATTTCTATACTCTTTTGCAAAGAAAGTTAAAATGAACAGAACTTGACCTTCATTTTACAACACTTGAAGATTATACCAATGGCCAATACAATCTGATAATTATTCCGAAAGTTAGCGTGCTAACAAACTAAAAATTTACAGACAGACAGACAGACTAACGGACAGACAGACATTTCGCAAAAAACTATTTTTGGGTTCAGGAGGTCTCACAACGTGGACATTTGACAAAAACAGAGGGGGTTCAAATTTTACACAAATCTAATAAATTCTCATTATAGGATGAGAATGTAAAAATGCAACGAGGTCGACCCTCTAAGATAACCCAAAAAAGGGAGGTAACTGGCAGAAAACTAGTATGCATTGAAGACTGTTCAAAGAGAACGAAGTATAGGCGAGCAGCCGTAATCTTACAAAATGTGGAATATAATACTCTTATTCTTGAATAAGCTGTAAAATTAAGGAAGAAAATTGATGATATGGAAGCCGAAGAGGAAGATGAAAAACTTAGTTCTGATAATGGTCTTGTAAAGTATTCAAAAGCGTCTGCTTGAGAATTTAGAATATTTATTTATAATATGATTTTAGTACAAAGTAATTCAAATTAAAATTATTTTGTAAATTATTTAATATTTAAGAATGTTTTAATTAACATTCAATTTTGGAATTTGAAATAGTATATTGTGCATCGACTGGCAGAATTAGGCGAATCCAGATAAGTGCGAAGTTTGCCGCGCGAGTGTGGCAATCAGAAGAGTCGAATCGCCGTCTTTCGCAAGGCGCACATAAAACTTTGTCCAACACTCGCAGTGGAAATGCGACAGAGAAGGTCGTCGAGGGACGACGAAGTTGTCAATTCCTCAACTGATTACGTCACAGTGAGCGAAGTGAGTACTTTTCCCACAAGTGGAAAAATTGGGAAAAGTAATCTCACTTCGACCACTGTGATGTCATCAGTTGTGGAATCGACAACTTTGTCGTATCGAGACGAGCCTCCGAAGTCGCATTTTTATCGCGGGTGTTGGACAAAAGAATTTAAATTTGATTTAATCTGAATATAATAAATATAATGTAGCAGAGAGAAAAGGATACTTGATGTTTTTAATCGCGTAGTCTATTCTACTGATCCAAAAATCTCTCTAGTATTATTAATCGATAGACTAAAAGCACACACGGAAAACCACAGATCTGTTCAGTTGTCAAGAAATTCACTGAAGAAGGGTAAGGCAATTTAACATACATATTTATTACTTAAGTTTCATTTTATGCATAAATTCTCTAATTTGGACTTGAGAATTGTCTTTTCGAGAATCCTGGATGAATTATATATACTTCTAGAAAGGCGTGAAAAATATTCATCAACATTCATGTAAAGACAATTACTCTGTGCTTACTCGGTTAAAATCAATGAACCCGTTAATAAGAAAATGTTTACGTAAAAATTACTCAGGACAGTGATAACAGCGACTCCGCGTGTGAAAATAGCAATGTGGACATTAATAGCGACTAAATGGATGAAGATGATTTATAAAATAAATTTTCGAACATTCTCTCAAAAGAGAGGAAATAGAGTGATTTTTCACGGAAATAGGGAAAAATGGGGGAATACACTTTTTCAAATAAAATTAATATAAATACTATATTGAATTATCTATGAAACATTTTGAATGTCTAAGGTTTCAAATTAAAATATATTGCATCTTCAACAAAAGTGTTGAATTTTCGAGGCAAAACGATGATGAATAATAAAAAATTTTAACAAATTAGTACAACATTTAATTCAAAAGGTGCTTTTAACCAAGCAGATTATTTTTATAGAGATGGAGTAGTTAAATTTTCAACTGAAGAGGTGAATGTTCAACCAAAAAAAAGTACTTTCAACTAAGAAAGATGAATTTTCAAGCAAGAAGATTATTTTTTATTAAAAAAAAATGAAATTTCAAATGGAAAAGTTCAGTTTCAAATAGAAAAAATTAATTTCCAATGGAACATGGAATAGTCATATTCTAAGATAACGAAATTAATTTTTCACAAAAAAAACGAATCTTCAACAAAATAGTTCAATGTTTAACCTCAAACATGAATTCGGAACTAAAATTATGAACAAGAAAAATGAATTTTCAATAAAAGAGTTCAACATTCAACCCAGGAGATTTTTTTAACCAAACAGATTAATTTTATAAAACTGAAATAGTTGAATTTTCTACCAGTAAGATGACTCTTCCATAAAAAAAAAATGAATTTTTAACCAAACGAGATGAATTCCGATCCAAAAATATAAAACTAGACTTCTCAATCGAAAAATATTTGGATATACTTACTGAGTTCTATTAATTCAGTTCACATATAAGGAAAAAAAACAAGAAAAAGGTGACAAAAAGTACACTTCAGGCTCTTTTTTATTCCACAGGGAAAACGAGGCCTGGTTTTCTCATAATATTCAGAATAGTCCTTGAAATATCAAGAAACTTAATATTTCAAAATATAATGCAGATGGTCGTTGTCTAATGAAACTTTTACAATCATAATATAATCTCTTCCTTCGAATTTGGCGATAATTCCTGACATATTCTTGAATTTCAAGAACTCTTTACTAATTTCTAGATTTTCATATGAGAATTAAGTTTTGATTCCAGATTCGGGTTCGAAGGACTCGCTCGCCGACCACAGCACTGTGTCGCGAAATGTTCAGACCATTACTATTCATTAGGATTTTTCCAGGCAATATGTCTTCCTTAAATTTTTTTCTTCGTCGTTTTACAGAATGAAGGATGCCCCAGTTCGCCGCGTTAAAAAGCGAACATGAATTTATCATGTGGTTCGTACTTAATTAAATACGTGCCAAAAGGAAGCATTACCTCAGTAGAAATAGGGTTCACTTCATATGCATTTGAATTCAACGAATGGAAGATTCGCAGTTTGATAAAAGACCTTCACGATCTAAAACTGTACTAAATTAGTTTTTTAAAATTAAAAATTAAAATTTTGATTCGCAAGCGTTACCTATTCAAAGTAAGGGAGAAATATATTTCAATTTATAAAAGAAAATGCAAGGGGATTAAAAATTCGGTATAAAAAATAATACAATTAAATACGAAAATCGTTTAGAAGTAATGAAACTGTCCTTGAAGTAGATTAATAAGTAATCTGGAAATGAAAAACTTACTTTTGGATTATTTATTAATTTCGAACCAAAGATATAAATTATTTAATTTGGAAATCGTGATTCTGAGTTTGAAAATTCATCATTAAAACGACTTAACTTCAAAATTCTAATTCAAGAAAGCTGCAGTTTTTAAACAAAGCTAGAAATTTTTTATCTTCATAGCTTTGAGTTTAAATTCATTTATTCAGAAAATCTGAATTAGAAAGCATACGATTTTCAAAGTTTTTTGAATCATGAAACTTGAAAGGTTCTCAATATTTAAAATTCTTCAATTTTGAACGGTGAAAATGACAGTAATTTTTGTTTTGAAAGAAACCACATTTTTGTAGAAAAAAATCGATGTATATATCTTCAATGTTACTTGACACTACATGATATGATTCTCATCAATAATATATTTATCATCTTTAAAATTTCTATAATTTCAATTCAAAATTATAGTTTTGAATGCGCAATTCGAAAATGATAAAATTTTCAACAAAATAATTGAAAATTCAATTGAAATAATAAACATTCACCGTTGAATTCAACTAAAAAAGACGACTTTTTAACAAAATAGTTCAATCCCCAACCAACATTTTTCACCTAAAAAGATCAAATTTCTTCCAAGAGAGACGAATTATTCAACAAAAGAATTAAATTTTCGACCAGCAAAGATTTTTAGATAAGGAAAGAGTAAATTGAAAGAAATTCTATGAATTTTCAGACAAAAAGGCGAATTCTCTAGAAAAGTGTTGAATTTTCTTTCTAAAAATATTGATTTTTCACCAAAAAATTCATTTTAAACGGAAAAGACTAATTTTCTGCGAATAGGTTTAATTTTCATCCTTAAAATTAGAATTTTTAACTGAGAAAGTGATTTTTAACCAGATATTTAGATTTTTAATAAAAAATATCAATGTTTCACAATAAATGAAAAAGTTACATTTGCAGTTGAGAAAAATTGATTTTCAACCTAGAAAACAAAATTTTCTACCAAAAAAGAAGAACTTACAATGAAATAAATAAACTTGCAAACAATTCTTGTGAATTTTCAGCTAAAAACGTTCCATTTTTAACCAATAATGGAAGAATTTTATTTGTGTTTCAAAAAACTCATTTTGAATAAAAGAACACCAATGAATTTTGAAAAAAATAGTTAAATTAGCACTTGAAGAGATGGATCTCGAAATACTTATATGACATTTCAACAAAGTACTCAAATTTTCAACCAAGTAAAAAGATTTTTAACCAAGGAAAATTATATTCTACTTAAAAAAACGAATAATTTACAACAAAGTAAATGGATTTGCAACCGAGTTGTCAAATTTTGAAATGAAAAGATGAATTCTCAACCAATGATGTAATAGTTTATTTATGTGTCCAAAAATTCATTTTGAACAAAAGAAAAACCACCAGTTTTCAGTAAAATAGATGAATTATCAAGTAAAGAGGATCTTTAACTAATAATATGTGAGCTTCCACATGATAAGGGCCCTTATAGCTGGTACTAATTGAGGAGACATTCATATTTTTCCAGATTGATGTAAAAATTATTATTTTTTGGTTTTAGTGGCAACGATACTGAGCCAAGTTTAGATGCGTTTTTCTCAAAAAAGGATTTTTTGAAGTTCTAATTCCAAAAATGCCAGTTGACTCATTTTTCAACTCAAAGAGTTCGTTGAATTTATTCGGCTGTGTGACCCAATGCGTAAATCCATACAGGCGATAAGGGCCCTTTTCATGTGGACGCACACATATGCATTTTTAACAAAGAAGTTCAACCTTCAACCAAGCAATTGAATTAGAAAAAAAATCCTGCCAAAAAAGACGAATTTGAACCAAATACATACACTTTCAGCTAAATTGTGGAATTGTTATCTGAAAACCAATAATTTTCTAAAAAAAAAAGAAAGAACTTTTAACAAAATTGTTCAATCTTCTACCATTGAAACAAAAGTTTATCGAAGTAGTTCAACTTTCAACCGCAAGTAGTTACATTTTCAACCAAAAAAGGTTAGTTCCGAATTAAAAAATATATGAGTTCATTTTTGAACTAACAACGATCAATCACAAAATAAAAATAGATTAGTTAAATTTTCAGTGAAAATATTACTTTTGAGCCAAACAAGGAAATGAATTTTTAATGAAATAGTTCAATATTCCACCAAATAGTTGAATTTTTATGAAAGAGATAATTTCTGAATTAAAAATATAGTTGGAGATGTTTCAGTTTAAGAAAATCAACATTCAACATAAAAAGTTGGATATTTGAACAAACAAGAAAAAGGGGGAGTTTCTGGAAAATATGAGAAACTAGCTGTGAATTCGATCTCAAGTGTTTCACGAGTACTTTGCTTCCTGTTAGCAAATGTATTTGCTTCCTCATAGAGGGAGCATTTCATTTCTTGAACAATAGACAAACTAAATTTTTCATTTTGATCAATTTAAAAATAGAATTTCACAAAAAAATACAAAATTACGAAATAATACAAAGTTTTTTCAAACTACAATGACAAGTCAGACAAAACAAATTTTGTATTTTGAAATGGTAATTTTTGGAGCTGGAAAAGGAAAGAACGTCGTTCTGCTTACGCTATCCCTTCCCCAGATTTATGATTTTTATTACAAAAATTGTCAGAATTGCTCTATTTGAAAATTTATGATAAAAAGAATCTTTTATATTCATGCGTGAACTTCAAATTATGTCGATGAAAAAAGTTATCCTGTTTGAAATAGATTCTTCAAATATTATAAATGAGCCTAACTTCCTTACTCTTCAATAAAGTGTATGATTATAGGTAAATATAATTTCCTTGAATGGAGGGATCTTTTCCGTTCTTGCATCAATTTCGAAATATGTTCATTAAAATTTTTCACTATGAAAAAAAGATTTTTTCATACCTTATGCTTCAACATAGCTTCCTTAATCTTCAATAAAGTGTATTAATATTATAGTTCAATCGATTTTCCTCGAATCGTGAGATCTTTCCCGTTCTTATATCAATTTTGCATTATGTTCATTAAAAACTATTACTATACAAAACCATTTTTTCAAATAGTATGCATTACCATAGCTTCCTAAATCTTCAATCGAATGTATCAATACTGAAAGTCAATCAATTCATCTCGAATTAACACATCTTTTCTATTCTCGAATTAACTTTAAATTATGAGAATGAAAAATTTTCACTATGAAAATATATTTCTAATATAATATGAATTATCATAACTTCCTTACGTTGATAATTTGTATTAATATTGCAGGTCAAGCGATTCGTCTTGAACCAAAGAATGTTTTATATTCTTGCATCAACTTTGAATTATGTTGAAGAAAAAAGTTTTACTATAAAGAACTAATTCTTAAAATATTATACAGTGCTACAAAGAAGCAATAAATATTTTCAGAAATTCTTTGGCCAGTTTCAAATATTATTGATGAAAATAAGCCCTCCAAAATTCATCAATTCATCTGCAGCCTTTCTGAAGTTATCGTATCCACAAAAATTCGAAATAATTAAATATTAATTATTGTTTGAAACAATTGTTGAACCTAATTTGAAAAATTTGTCCGATGATGGATCCTTAAATTGTTTCTATTTTTACTGTTAGAAAATAGAAATCTAGACACGTTAAAGCGCGTTTCCCTTGCGAGAATTTACTGATAGCCGTGTATAAATTACATTCGAAATGATATATTTTGAATATCATTCATCTCTTTATGCATTTAAATTGTAGAATCAGTGAGTAATAATTGATCCTTGTTTCTGAAGAAGACTAAATAATGATATGGAGGAGAAAAAGGGTCGAGGATAATTGAAAATTTACGATTGGCATCTAGTGTTGGGAGTGAACGTTACGATATCATTGGAGACTGAAGGCATTGCATCAAAGTCGTGAAATGTATTTAATGAACGCGATCGATCTTCTCGACACTTACTTTCGAGAAGTTGGTCGATCAACGTTAAAGATCAACGACAGAGCTGCTTCTAAAGCACCGAAATCTCATCTGGTGAATCAGTAGTTTGAATCTTGTATGAAATAGATCTGTAATGGTTATCTATATCAGCTGAAACGGGACCTGGGACGTTCTATTTTATTAAGGCCGTAGGTCAGGGAAAACTTGGAAATTAGGGAAATACCAGAGAATTTTATTGGTCAGGGAAAGTCAGCGATTTGAGAGAAAAACTTGCTGAAGTCAGGGAATTTATACAGGAGGCACTTTAAAAATTAATAAAAAAAGAACTTCCTAGCCTACGAAGACGTTAATCAAGTCTTATAAGAATTTTAGAAGAAAATGTTCAAAACAAAAAAATTGAAAAAAGAATGTTTTTTCTCAATTGAACTTGAAAATTTTATTAAAATTTTTTTATCCATTTTGGTACTATATCAGTTTTGGGCCCTATGTCAATTTTTGACCCTATGGTGATTTTGGGTCCTATGTTAATTTTGAGTCCTATGTCAATTTTTGTTTCTATGTCAAATTTGGGGCTATATGTCAATTTTGTGTACTGTGTTAATTTTGGACCATATGACAATTTTTTTTTATGTAAATTTTGGACCCTATGACAATTTTTGGTCCTATATAAGTTTTTTTGTTAATTCGTCATTTCGGCTTAAAAATTCATCTGTTTTAGTTTGCATTTAACTTCTTTTTTTTTATAAAAATGCAACTGTTTGGTTTAAAATAAATGTTACCCGGTTGAGGATTCAACTGTTTTGATGGAAATTCTTCTTTTCTAGTAGAATTCTACGGTTTTTTGTTCAAAAATAAAGTCTTTTCCGGTTGAAATGTCAACCATTATACATGTTCCTTCAAGAATGTTCAAGGTTAGTTCCTTTGGTGCAAAATTAATTTTTCAAACTAAAAATATAACTTTTGTATTTTTGATTGAAAATTAATATTTTAGTTGAAAATACGTCTGTTTTGACAGGAAAGTAATCTCTTTTGTTCATAATTCCCTCCTTTTTATTGAAAAATGCAGCTGTTAAGTTGAAAATTCAACTTAATTACAGAAAATTCGCCATTGGCTTGAATATTCAACAATTTGGATGAACCCTTTTTTTCTTTTTTCACTAAAAAATATTCATCTGTTGGAAATTTGTTTACCTAAAACTTCACTTTCCCATTTTTGGTTAAAAATTATTTTTTTTTTTTGTAGAAAATTCGTCTTTTTTCGTAGAAAATTATTCTTTTTCATTGAAAATTCGTCTTTTCTTAGAATTCATCTCTTTTGACAGATATTTCATCTTTTTATTTGAATTATATCAACTATTATATTTTTTCGAGAATTTATCTCTATAGATTGAACATTCAGCTCTCTGGTGAAAAAAAATGTCCTTTAGAATGCATCTGTTTGTGGTTAAAGTCTAATCCTTTTTGTTTCAAGATTGGACTATTTGGTTGAAAATTCATCTTTGTAGTTAGAAAGTTCGAATATTTGCTTACAAATTCAACTATTTTGTTCTAAATTTATTAGTTCTATTTAGATATTTGAGGATTTTGTTCAAAAGTCATCTTTTTTGGTAGAAAATTCCACTGTTTTGTTGAATATTCATCTATTTGGATTGAAAATTGATTTCCTTTGTTAAAAATTTAACTATCTTTTGAAAAATGTATTTAATTCATTGAGAATTCATCTTTGTATGTTCAAGATTCAGCTATTTGGTTAAACGTTGAACTATTTTGTTGAAAAATCAATTATTTTGTGGAAAATTTAACGATTTGGTTCAAAAGTCATCATTCTTTGAAAATGCAACTGTTTTGTGTTGGATTAAAACTCATTTTTATTGTTAAAAATTTTTCTGTAGAATTTGATTATTTAATTTGTGATGGAAAAAAGTGATCTTTTTAGGTAAAAAATAATTAATAATTTTCAAAAATTTTAATTCCAGTTTAAAATGTCATGCCTCTATACGGATTTCATATATGAAAGATCATAAGTTAAAAATGTTACAAGATTAAATGCTGCTCCTAGGTCAGGGAAAATGAAAAATTGGTCAGGGTTGACATATCAACTATTAAATTTTATCGGTGCAAATTCATCATTTTTGATCTAAAATCAAATTATTATGTTGAGAATTTAATTGGTTCATTGAACATTTATCTTTATGCATAGAGAATTCATCATTTTCGATCAGAAATGCAATTGTCTTATAAAAATTGGTCTTTTTGGCTTGAAAATTTAACTATTTGCTCGCAAATCATCTTCTTGGTAGAAAATTGATCTCTCTTAGTAGAAAATTAATCTGTTTTTGTCGAAAACTCAACTATTTTGTTTAAATTTCAATATATTTTGACTTGAAACCTCAAGCATTTTATATAGAACTCAATTTAATGTTGCACCTACACATTAAGTTAATTTAAAAGAATTAATTTTTCCATCACTCTCCAATTTTCTTAGAGAACTACCCTATTTTCACTGGTTTGAGAGCATTTCTGTGATGACCTGTGATGAAGAAGTGGAGGGTTGAAATAAGTTTCCGAAAAAGTGTGACGTAGTTTTTGAACAGCCCCTGGCTGTGTTATATTTGAAAATTTATTTTAAAGTATTGATTTGTTTATTCTACGGGGATTGTTCTGATTACACTTTATTGGGATTTGAGTGAATCTTGATTTTGCAGATTATTCCAGTGTAGGAGTTGATAAATCGTCCAATCAGTCGCGGCGATGAACTTCTTCGTCTTATCGTCCTCCTTCGAATACCTTTGTGGCCTACCATGAAAGCAAGCACTAGGGTCTAACCGAAACTTTCAGAACAATCGCCCTCAAAAATCATCCGCTCGATTAGCCTGGAGCCTCGGATTGCTACAAAAAGGAAGGATAGAAGGGCAGGGAAAGTTCTTGCCCAAGAACTTTCAAGAAACGCTACGGCACAAGGCAAGAGAAAAGAGATAAGACCTTGCATATCTTATAAGGTCTTCCCAAAGTCACACTAAGAAATTTTTTTCGAAGAATGCTTCTTGAAATTAATTTTCTTCATTGAAAATTCTTCATTTGCTATGGTCCCGTGCACTATAATAAGAATATTTATTTTAGCTAAGGGGTCAACAATTTTCTTAAGCTGTCTTACATTGCGTGGAGCGGGGGAAGAGGGACGCGGCCAAAACCATTTCTTACGTAGGATATTTCAAAGTATATTAATCACCAAAAACAATAGTTAAACAGATTTTATTGTGAGCGAATTTTTGTCAGGGCAATCTGGTGCTTTTGCAGTAGTTTAGAACTGGGCAGCATCGTTCGGTTTACATTTATTGCCCTGCATAAAACTAATCAGACGCGAAATTAATGTGCTTTTTTTCCATTTCGCGTCCCACGTTATCAAATAGCACATTTTTATATGGACTCATTAAAATAATAAAACAGTGACTTCATAAGTTGACTGTTTTCAACAAGCTTCATTTGGACCACGCTGCCCCGCGTACAGCGACGGTAGCCGCAGGTTTTTTGATGAACATAGAAAATCTTAGGACCGAAAAAAATTAATGGTTTGGTTTGTGGGAATGTCATTCATTCGAAAAATAACCTTGTCAATCATATAGTAAGAAAGAAAAGGTTTTTTTAAAATAAAAAATAGTGATAGCTGGGTAAAAACCTCATTCGTTGACATTCTGCTATGTGCGGACTATATCTGCTGAATAAAAAAAAATACTTTACCGCCAGTTGGAAAACAGAATAATCCTGTGTATTTTGTGATAGTTTTGTTTTGAATTTCAAGTTGAATCCTATTATTGAATGTATGGTAATATTAGTTACCATACAATAATTTGTGTACTAGTTTGTCAGTTTCCGCTGCCCCGAAGAAGCAGGCTCAACAGTTTTCCAAATTTATTATATTTTGGACTTGAATTAGGTTACATTTTAATAATTATGTGAGGTATTATGTTTTACCTATCAGATTATCATATTTTTATGCTATACGTATTTCAAACAATGTTACAATACAATCGTTATATTTTGACTAGCGGATCATTCATTATTTTGATGTGAACGTTTAAGGGAATAGTAGATTTATTTGATGCTAAAGAAGGAATTAAATGGTTATGGAATAATGATGTGATTTGCTAAGACGCCTTTGTCATTTCAAATTAATTTAATTATTCGACAATTCTTGTGGTAATCTTAACTTGAGTTGGAATTAAGTAAGAATACCACATAACATGCAATGTTTCAGAAATATATCTGGAATATTTAATTGAAACATTGAGAACATTCCAAATGAATATTGCAGCAATGTTCAAGAAACAATAAAATGTGCGACCCAGGCAATATTGTTCCGGAATATTTCTGCGACAATTCAAAAGAATATTGAATTGTGCTGTCCACGAAATGTTATTAAAATATTGCCGCGCAATGTTGCTGAAACATTGGCTGAATTATTGATTGAACGTCTTCTAAATGTTTTCAAAATAAATGTTTGAGATTATATTTATATAATATTTTTTATTTATTTATATCATATTATTATATTATATATTATATAGATTAAAAATAAGAACATTTTTTGTTCGATGCAGTGGAAATCATTCTTCTGAACTTTGGTACTTCCAAGAGAAGCAAATTTTTCTAGTATTATGTCCAACAGCTATCGTGAGTGAGGATTGCATAAGGCATATTTATAATTGTAGCACTCTTCCTCTTGAACTCTATCAAATAATTACAAATATTATTGAAAAATATCATTTTTTATAATCAATTCCACGAATTTTGCAAAAAACTAAACATTGGAATTGCAGAAGGGAGGATAAATCTAACCTTCTTGCCTGCAAATTGTAATTCTGCTCGAAGCGATATCATAGATCCAGGAAATATTCCTCCTGTCGTCCGGAATATTTCAGTCATGCAGGCAGTTGGAAAATGTAGGAGTGTAGGAGAAGAAAATTTATAAATCAATATTTTCTTCATTATCATATCATTAACGTATGATTTTCTCACTTTCAAGTCCACATTCCTGCGAACTTTTTATCGGCTGTAAAAAATGCAAATGCCAAACTTGGTAATTCAACCTTATCATGAACGCTCGAAATTGTTAACACGGGAAGGAACATATGAATATCGTTTGACGTCTTTCAATTTGAAGCCACAATTTTTGACATTGAATTTTTAATAACCAAGAATAACCCATAAAAATATATGGCGAACAAGAATATTTATCACCAAAGATGATCTTCGAAACTAAGAAAATATTTCATTGATAAGCAGTACAAAGATCATACGTGTTTTATTCAATTTATAATCTGCTTACAATGAAGAAAATATTTTTAAAGAAAATTCGAATTCTCTGATGACATTAAGATTGTTTCCCCGAGCAAAGATTTCAGCTTCGCGCAGAATCAGAATTTGCATGCAGGCAAGGAATTCAGATTTATCATCCGTTTGTCAATTCCAATCTTTAGTTTTTTGCAATATATATCTAGGTTACTTAGTTTTATATTTATATCAATATTTTTGCATTGGTTGTTTTATTATAGGCTATACGACAATACAAACACACAATTTTCACCTGTTCAGGCTATCTTATAAAATATATTTTTTAATGATATTTGTAATTATTGTTTAGGGTTGAAGAGAAAAATTTGCCTCTCTTGGAAGTAAATAGGTTCAGAAGAATAATTTCTTCTGCATCGAACGAAAAAGGTTGTTATTTTTAATTTATATGTAAATATAATTGCAAATGAAAATAAATTTGTGAATTTCTGTCACCAAATTTGAGAGAAGGTCTTATAAGTTCAGTGTATAAGTAATTCTGAATGATATTACCTGAAAATAACTTCAGAAAAGAACTTTCAAGCATACATTTTGAGAACATTTCATGGAGATCTTCCATCAATATCTCAGCCAATGTTTCAGCAACATTGCGCGAAAATATTTAGACAGGGTTTCGCGGACACTTTTCACACGCATAAAGCGAATGCAGTTTGAATATTATTTTGAAATATTGCAGAAATATTTTTGATCAATATTGCATGGGTCGGACATTTTAATGTTTCTTGAACGTTGCTGCAATATTCATTTGCAATATTGCTAATATTTCAATGAAATATTCGAGCAATATTCCTGCAACATTGCGTGATAAACAAAAGATACTTAGCTTGTAATTTAATTATCAGTATAAATTTGATCAACGTAAGTGATCAATATGCAAAGCAGTAATTTAAATAATATCCACAAATTTCGAATCAAATACATAAACGTGGAAACTTAATGAAATTAGTTTTAGATAAAAATCTGTTGATAAAAATGAAAAGTTTTGTTGAAAGCTTGTCTCTTTGACTTGCAAATTCAAAATTTTGAATGAATTTATTTCTACCTATTGCCCGAAAAATCAATCGTAATTGAAAATACAATCCTTGTTGAATATTCGTCATTGTGATTTGAAAATTCATCTGTTTTCGTAGAAATTCTATCTTCTTTGGTTAAAAATGAAACTGTTTGTTTGAAAATAAACAAATTCTGGTTAAGGATTGAAGTATTCATTTGAAAATTCGTATTTTTCTGCTTCAATTAAACCGTTTTTGATTTAAAATGAAAATCTTCTCTTGGATAAAGTATCAACTACTACAATTTCGTTGTCAACTTTTCTTCTATAGTTTTAAAATTCAACTAATTAGTTGAAAGTTTACCCACTCTGTTGATTCATAAGAAACAATAAGATTTTGTCAAACCCTCCCACACCCAAAATAAAGGCAATATTGATCTTACCCGGAAGTAAATGATTTATAGGAGATAGAGTAGGATTATTTGTCCCCCTTTTTATCTTATGTCTATTATCCTAGATTTTTGCGCCATTGATATTAATTTCCAACCCTCAAACGGGCCATGATCTGTACCTATACTTTATGACCTTATATGAGCCAGGTAAGGGTGGTAGTGGAAAGCTGCCTCGACGCGAGGAATTGGGGTGGGAAAGGAGTCCTTATTTTATCGCTGCCCAGTTATATTGGGACATAAATCATATTCGGTAAGTCGACTCTTATCCAACACACTCTTGTTGGAGATATCTGCTTTATCGCCAGTGTTTTATCACTGTATAGGGTGGCATCACTTCCTTCACTTCTTTTTCGTTCTCTAATCTTTTACGACATTTTTTATTGTATATACCTGGTACTTGAGGGGGCACGTATTTGTATTTAAATGATAAATGACAATCATTGCATGAATTTGATTCTAATCAATATTAATTGAGAACATTAATATTAGAATTAAACGATGAGAATGGACGAACTTCATTTTTTTTTTAAATTATTGAGGAGGATTTATATGCATAAATCTCAGGTTTCGAAAAAATGGAAAAAAGCAAAAAATCTTATTGAATTTTTGTAAATTCAAGTTCACTTACTTCTTAGGGAATGTTGAAAAATGATTTCCACTCAATAAACTTTTCAGTTCAACGTCACCCCCCCTCCAAGCCCTTTGTGTTCCGGTTATGGCTTGCATTGGCCTTGATCCTATTTCCAGACCGTTCAAACGTGAACAGGCAAAGCTGCGTGAACTATTTCCGGTGGATTTCTATGGATGACGTAACCTGATGCAACTTACGCGTGGACAGTGCGGCCCTCAAACCGTTTCTCACGCTTGACTGAGTAGTCCCATCCCGAATCCGACGCGGTGTCAATTCCCAGAACGGCGTAAATGCGGACGTAAGTTTAGGAGAATTTTTTCAAAAAGACTTCATTTTCATGAGGCATAATTCATTTTTTTAATTTATGAAAAGCTCAAGCTGTGCAAGTCCTGGATTTGAAACATAGTAAATAGCCTGAAGGATACAGTTGTTGCAAGATAAACAGAAGCAATATGCTGAATGTACTTTGGGAATTCTGAAGTAACGAGTCATGTGCATAATTTGTAGACCATTCAATTTTTATTATGTGACTATAAAGACATTACTTTAGGTAAATATTTCATTCTTATAGTAACTTAGTTTCCATTGAAGGGTTTTAGAGGGCTTCAGAAATTTTTTTGTTTCTAATTTGTACCTATAAATGTTTTAGTATAAGCATTTGGTAATTTTTCATAGTATTAAGCAGGTAATTCGCTTTTTTTAGTCCAAACGGTTCGCTAGAGCGTCCTGATAAAAATTCCAAATTTTCTAGAAATGACTACGACGCGTCCTGGAAATATTTCTTTAAGAGTTCCAATAATCGCTTTGGCGTAGACTGACTCGCCCCATTGCATTTCAGTGCAAAATGTTTAACAGCAAAATTAAACAAGAGTACATTCTGAGAAAGTTCAAGTCAGCTTTTTGTAAATCTAATTTTTAAACGCGATAATATGTTACAAATGATTACGTTTTTCAGTATACTGTTCAGAATTCTTCAGAGAATAAGAATCAATTATGAATTCTGAGCTTGAATATTTTTTAACCACTCTTATGGGTTCCCAAAGGAAACCCCATAAGTTGTAAATTTGACTTTTACGTAATATTGCTGTTTATCGACGCTTTTTGAAAGTTCTTTGTAATGAATAATCATTAATCGGTAATTTTAGAATTTTCAGTCATTTGTTTACTACAATACAATTGTCTAAACAATTTAAATTTGTTTTTTTTTCAGTTAATTCGCAAAATGAACGTATTTTCTAGACTATATGAGTTATTTAATCAATAATAACAATAAAAGAATTTGTTTAAATAATTCAACAATGATTTAAATAATACGTATTTGTTGAAGTATTTCGAAAGACTGAAATATTTTAATGTTCTTCTTTGCATTTTAAGAATACTCTCAAATGTTTAAAAAAATTAAAACTGTCTGAACAATTTCATATAAGTTAACAAATGACTGGGTATTTTGAAACTACCGATTAATAATTACTTATTCTTGCAAAAACATTTAAGAAGCGTCGATAAACCGTAATATGACGTAAAACTGAAATTTTTCATTTATGGGATTTTCTTTCAGGACCCATGAGAGTGGCTTACAATTATATTCAACCTCAAAATTTATGATTGATTCTTATTTTCTGACGGATTGTGGCCAATATACTGAAACACGAAATTTTTCGATACATATTATCGGTTTTAAATATTAGATTTACAAAAAGCTGACTTTTCCCCATGTTAAATCAATGGAAAACTTCATGGTCTTTGCGCCAAACCTAAATATAAACCAATTTCACTCAAATTTGGAAGAGATTTTTTTTGGGCATTTGAAGAAAACTGGGGGTGAGAGTAGAGAAATTCAAAGAAAAAAATCCACTAAGTATAAATAAGAACCACCCTAGAGAAACTACAACGACGATGCTAGAGAAAAAGTTGTAGTGCAGAAAATCATGCATTAATATAAAAAAAAAAAAATCTTCCCACCTTTAGAGTATGACTCTTGAAAAACCCCATTTTTCAGCTATTTTCAGCCAAAAAAGAGTTTTTTTAAATAGCTCGTATCATGCATGTCCTGCTACCGTATTTGAGAAAATACGAAAATAAGAATTATATATTAGCTTTTCTTACATTCTTTACTTATTATTGATAGAAAATAATACTGCAGAGATTAGTCTCACAAGCTTGACCTAATTGAATAACTAATTTATTAAATAATTAAAATTTTTTTATTACCAACAACTAAAAATAATTGTTTTCTCTGCGATGAATAGTTTATCAATGTCTTCACGTTTCGACCCCATAATCACTTTAGCCTATAACCTAAAATTCTAATAACCATAAATAATCTTGGAAATAACAAATAACGAATAAAAAAATACAGGCGTTATGGGATTCAATGTATTAGGTATGACGGGCTATTTGGGCTCAGATCATAATATTTTTCCAGGTTATGCCAGAAACCTAACATGATGGGGTAAAATGGACTTCAGATTTGGCTTCAGCGACCCCGAATACCATATATCCTTTAGAATAGAATTTAATTCGTTTCCTAAATTTTTCTAGAAATTCTTTGAGATCTCTTGAAATTTTTGAAATCGTCAGAGTCCATCAAACTTGGTATAAATCATTTAAGATTCCTTGAATATAAATTGAATTAAAGAAAATAACTGGATATGCCTTGAAATGTGAAATCGTACGAATCCACTAAAATAATTAAAAACGATTTGATATACATTGCATTTAAATTAAATTGAACTCATTCATTAAAATTCTTCAAAAAATGTTTTAATCCTCAATAATCTTCGAAGTCCCTGAAAATCTCCGGAATCGCTAGAAATCCCTTGAAATTTAATTTCATTTAATTTATTTTTCAAAGTTCTCTAGAAATCCCCTTTAATCTTTGGAAATACTACAAAATTCTTTGTAGTATCTTAAAATTTTTGAAGTTTCTTGGAATCCTTCAGTATCCCTCAAAATTTCCAGAAATATTTGGAAATCTTCAATATCCTCCAAAATCCCATAAAATGTTTTGGAATCTTACGAAATTCCTTGAAATCCGTGGAAATATTTTTATATCTCTGAAAAACCGATGAAATACTTTAGACTTAGATGAAATGCTTGGAAATCCCATGAAATCGAAATAAATGCCTTAAAATTCGTTGAAATCCATTGTAGTATTTGACATTTTTTTTATCTTCTGCATTTCTGTAATTTGTTTGCTTCACCTATTGTTTGTATCAATTCTTTCAACATTGCAACATTACTTTTTCTGTAATGATTTTCTCTAATTATTCTTCCTGAAATGTGAAAAAATTAAAAGAAATTCATTATAAGAAAAGCATTATAGACCTATACTGATAATACTCATCAAACTACGGAAATCCTACGAAAAATGCAACTAATGTACAAATTACAAGCTTTTCCACGCATTATTTATGTTTATTGTAGCTTTAAGCCTGATGGTATTTTTATATAAAATAGCCTTGACATTACAGCTCTAAACTTTGCATGAAGTGGACACTAAAATAGATTTTTCCTGCAAGACAATTTTAGCAGTAGAATTGTTTTTTATACATAATGTCAAAACGCGGAGATTACGGTCATAAGATTTAACTCGAAGAATTGTTTATACGTCTTTGAGATTGTTTGTCGACTCAACAAATTAAATCAGCGTATTTTCTTCTAAAAGTATCTTTCAAGAAACTTCCTTAAGACTCGAAACTGCCATAAAGATACTTCTTAAGTCGCAAATCCTTAATCTTCACACTCATCGAGTTACCTTAACGTCTTTCAGTACACGCATTCTAGGATCTGCCGAGTTCCAAGGTAATAAAATACCTGAAGAAGTAAAAGTTAGGTATCGGTAATTACAAGTCGGCGGTTAGTACCCGGCTCTGCAGTCCGTAATTCGCGATTACTTAAGACGCGTAAACACGAACCCACACGAATCACGTTCATCGAGTACTCCTTGAATATCTGTAAGGATGGGGAGCCTGCTCGCGGTGGATTTCAAAGATTTTATGAAGTAATAAATAGAGCAAGGGCTTCGTGTTAAGCACCGACCGAAGCTACCCACCTTACCCTTCCACAACGTCAGCTATCTTCAACTTTTTAATAGAGCGAGCCGAAGAAGAGAAGGTGTTCGTTGGACGGTCAAACGAACCCTCCCACTCCTTTCGTCTGCCTCTCTGCTTTTTCCTGCATAAACAGCAGGTTATTAGCCGCTACTATAACTGCAGATCGTATCTGTCTTATCTACGTGCGGCTTTTTCGCCCCAATGAGGCTCCGAGCTTCTAGGAGCGAAATTTCTTCTTGTGTGGCGTTTACAAGGAGACTCGCTGAGATCATTTTTTATCTATGACCTGGCTCAGAAATGTGAGAATCAAAGGCCTGGCTTCTAAAAAGGGGAGAAATCATTTGTGAAATAATTGCAGGCCTTCCGGGGTATGTGGAGAGCACATGCGAGGTTTTTAGAAGACCTGACAAAAAAATATCAGTTCGTGAAGTGGACAGGAAGCGTTCACCGAGAAGGGTTTCATAGGCGAACGTACTTAGAAATTTTTCTATGCTTTTTTGCATGACTTTTTTCTCGTTACCCCACCTCTAAGTACCACTACACCACTCCCATTCTCTTTAACTATACTCATCACTCTTCTCCGCATATCACTCGTCTTCCCACTACTCCCTCTCTCTGACTATGACCTCACCTCTTTTTCCTACACCTCTTGCCTACTCTCAATACACAAACCATTTTCCCTCCCACTTCCCACATATTCATACCTCTCCATATGTACCCCACTCCTGTATACTCTTACCTGATATTTATTCACTTCTCCACTTTCTCCCCATCCTTCTCTTTTAAATACCTATTTTCTCTGCTATCCGACTTACATTATCTATTTACCTCTAATAATTATACCTCTCTCTAGACATCTGTTGTCCTCTTCCGTTTTCCCACTGCTTCTGCTTTTTTCACTTTTGATTGTTACGCTTGTAGAGTTTTTATATTTAAAAGCGAGTCTATTCAGGCCATATCATACACACCCGATTCCTACATTAGCGACTCTCTCACTCCCCCTCTCTTAAGCTATGACTCGTGTGACTCCTAAACCTTCGTCCCCTAGTTTCCTCTTATGTATTATATAATATTCTACATAAACCCCACTCCTGCGCCTTACTCCATATTTGTTTACCCCTCCACTTTTTTCCAACCTCCTCTTTTAGATAACCATTTTCTTTGCTATCCCACTCCCACAACGCTTCTACCCCTAATCATCGTACTTCTCCCGGCACTATCTGCCCCTCCCCTCTACTTTGTAATTTCTTTCACTTTTTCTACTTTTGGATATTATGGTTGCAGAAATCTGATGTTTTGAGGCAAGTCTATGGCCATTATATACTTACCCGATTCTTACCATCTACACGAAATGAAATTTCAATTTCAAAATTTAAGAAATTAGGTAGAAGACACTAAGGAACTTTTGTAGTTCCAAAAACTCACAATTACAGAAACGTTCCTTAAAGGCTTTTTTTCATTTTTCCCGATTTTCAACTCCATATTTCATTGCGTGTGAATATAAATTGTTTCCATAAAAATGCCTGTAAGGTAGGAATCGGATAATTTTAACACGGCCTTAAGGATTTTTACCACGCACAATCCATTTCAAAATTCAGCAAATTTTAAAATGATTCTCAAAATTGAGAAAAATATACAGATTGGTAGTAGTAGTAGCAGAAAGTGAAAATTAACATATTTGTGTAGAAAGATTCAGCAATTCAAAGTTTCAAAATTGTACAGTCACAGAAATTTTAATGTTCGAGTTTTGGAAATCACGCAATTTCAAATTTGGGAAATTCGTAAATTCTCGAATTCAGTAAATTACAAAAAGGATCCCGCACCAAATCTACAAAAAATAACTGTTTGTCAAAATTTCTTATTATATATATTTTTTGTAATTTGGAACGTGGAAATCAATTAATCAAAAGAAAATTATAAGAATAATAGACAGGTTTTGCCTAAACAGTTGCCAAGCTTTCAATTTTTACATATACTTTAATCAAAAAATTCGTCTATTATTCAAATGTAATTCTGCTCAAAAACTTTTTTTTCTGATTTGTCGAAATGCCTTACATTTTGTGGATCAGGTCATCGAACCATCAGGTATCATTGAACAAAAAAATGTGTACCCATAAACTTGACAGATTGACTATTTTGTCTATGCAGGATGTTTTAGGGCTGTTTCAACATTCTCTAACTATTCAATAAGGAAATCGATATTTCCTAGTAACCAAAACCAGGGAAGGCTTTTTGGTTAAACTATCTGGGTAAAAAAATTTAAAAATAAGTGCTTAAAGCTATTTCTACCACAAAAAGTGTTTAAATTCATTTTTAGAGTTGTTTTCAGAACCCTCAAACAATCAAGCAAGATATTAGACATTTAAGAAAAAAAAAGCACAGAAGATTTTTTTTATTATACTGTTAATATTGGAAATAAATTGATAATATATTTGAAAAACATATCCTGGCAGATAAAGTAGTGAAGTTTATTTAAAGGGTTGTTTTAACTTTGAATGCTATTAAATATGGCCCTATTGTAATATGCTCTCGATTTTCTTTGTATCTTCATAGTCGATTTCCGACCCCAATAGTATAATAAAAAAATCCTGCGTGATTTTCTTTGCCACGTAATGTCAACAACTTGGTTTGAATATTTACGGGACGTTGAAGCAAACCTTGAAAATGATTTCTACTACTTTCCCAACTAGAGTATGTTTTTGACACTCATTTTAAATTGATTTCCAATCCCAAAATAATATGAAAAACTCCTGCAGTTTTGGTTTTTTGTAGTTCTTTCTAAGTAGAACTATCTTGTTCGAAAGTTCAGGCGATTTCAAAACAACCCTTGAAATAATTTGAACGGCTTTTCCTGCTAGGCTATGTTTTCAAGGATCATTATAAATTGATTTCCGACAAAAATAATATAACGAAATAATTTTATATGATTTCGTTTCTTAGTAACTGTCGACTACCTGGTTTGAATATTTATAGAAAATTGAAACAACCCTTGAAACAATTTCAATGAATAGAAATATAAGAAAAATAAATAGAAATTGAAAGTATAAAAGAAGTATTGATCTTTACGTTCAATATTGCAAAACAAAAAATATAATTCGATGTTTTAGCAAAAAGCTATTTTCAGTTTTTTCAAATTCCAGAAATTAAAAAATAAGGCTGCATCTAGTGTTTCTCAAACGCAAATAACATTTTTTTCCTATATATGCAGTTTGAAATTGAAAAAAAGTTAGGATTAGATAGTTTAATGTTGGGTCTATTCTACCTAAAATTTAAAGTCAGAGTGTGAGTACGAACGATTTTTTACTCTTTCGGGAATTCGAAATTTCGAGTTTGGAAATATTTAGTTAATTTCATTATTTAGCTGATCTAAAATTCCTGAATTTTTATATTTGTTAACCTCTAGCTTTGGAGTGTATCAATTTCGTGGATAAACTTTTTCGGTAGAATTTTTTTTTCGGTAATTTGAAATTTCAGAAATTTTTATATTTTGGTAATTACATTTTCAGTATTTTTCAAGATTCGGGATTTTTACTTTTTCGCCAAAATTATATCATTACACAACAATTATAACTGAGACTTTGAGAAAAAATCTTTAATGAAAGTCGACCATACAGTGTTGGATGTGTCAAAAACTACAAGCTGTCGCATCGATAGGATTGAATGAGATTTGCAGATTTTATCTAAATTATTCTCACACGCCCTTAATTTTCGAATTTTTCAAAACTCGACGTCAACACATTCAGGAAACATTAGAAGAGCAAAATAAATGATTTAGAAAAAAATGTTAGAAAATGTAATATTTCATACTAGGCAAGTACAATGGTATACTTAATTTACCAACGTTGATTTATAATTGTTTGGTGTTAATTTCACGAGAACTTTATTTCCCGTTAGAAAATGTATTTACTTCCTCGTAGAGAAAGCATTAGTGATTTTACAAATAATAGAAAAAACTTAATTTTTCATTTTGATAAATTTAAAAATAGAAATTTATAAAACATACAAAATAATACAAACAGTTTTTTAGATACGGTGACAAATCAAACAAATAAAATTTTGTAATTCAAATAGTAATTTTTCAAGCTGGAAAGGGGAAGGGGAAGTTCCGCCGCACTCTATTCCTTTCCCAGCTTTATGATTTTTTCACGAAAAATGTTAGAATTATTTTATTCTCAAGTAATGATCAAAAAGTCTTTCCTTTTCATGCGTCAACTTTGAATTATGTCGGTGAGAAAAGTTTTTCTGTTTAGAAGAGTATAACTTGAGTACAATTTTCTTACTCTTCAATGAAGTGTATTAATATTATAGATCAATCGATTTGCCTCAAATCAAAGAATCTTTTCCGTTCTTCTATCAATTTTAAATTATGTTGATGGAAAGATTTTAACTATAAAACCCCGTTTTTCCGAATAGTATGCATCACCATCACAGAAAAAACTAAGGAAAAAAATTTGTTGCAGGAAATTTTTTAGAGCGATAAAGTTTTGTTCAGCCAACTTCGCGTCTTTCAAAATACATGTGTTTGTTATGGAATAAAAAAGAAAGTTTAACCGACATTTGTGTAAAGTTTATCCTGTGAAGTTAATTTTTGTTGCAGAGAATATTTCGTCGGAAATCGATGTAAATTTTATCTTCTGTTTTTTCTGTGATAGCTTCCCTACTCTTCAATCAAATGTGCTGATATCATGGATTATGCGATAAGTCTCGAAACAACGCATCTTTTCGACATTCGCATCTACTTTGAATTTCGTTGGTGACAAAAGTTTCACCATGAAAAATCGATTCTTGATATAATATAAACTGCTATAAAATGCAATGAATATTTTCAGAAGACTTTTGGTATTGATTTTGTTACACACACACATCCATACAATTGCTTAGAACATTGTATTAGACATTTTCAAATTAAGGAACGTTTATTCAAATGACTTAATTTTTTTTTAATTGTTACCATTAGAAAGCTACTTCTATAAAGAACCAAAATTATTTATTATTATTATTATTATTAAAATAATTATTATACCATTAAGCCGTTTCCCTTTCTGGGTAGGCGTGACTCGCTTGGTTGGAAAATAGTAATGTGGGGAAGGAGGTTTAGATCTTTCAGATTGATATAAATTTTCCGTGTTATTTATTTAAATAACACGTTCGTTCCGCAACACTGCTTTGACCCAGGATAATGATCGATCTCTCTAGCGATCACCCCAAGTGAAGAGCTTCACAAGGTTGTTATGTGATGTTTCCCACTGGACCCCATTAGTACATATTCAAGGTCAATTGTTTCGGGCGCCATTCACGCGCCTTTTCTGTCCTGGCATACTTCTCTAGCTTCCTTCACGTTCATGCATTTTTTCATGCAAGCTTTTCTTTTTCTATTATGACTTCTCATGTCTTTCCGGATTAAGGTCTCATTCACACATTCTGACCATTCCTTCCGCGGTCTGCCTCTGGGCATACCGCCATTTACTTTAACTTTATACACTTGTTTCGTTAGACGTTCATCTTTCATTCTTTCAACATGTCCGAACAATCCTAACTCAATTCTTCCCCATATGTTAACTATTGTCTCTTTTGCACCCCATTCTTTGAGGATTATTTCGCTTCTCACTTTGTCCATAAGTGTTTTCCCGCAAATTGTGCGCAGAGGTTTCATGCCAATCGCTTGAATTTTATTCCTATCCTTTTCTTGACAGGTTCATGTCTCGCTACCGTATAGCACAGTCAGTACAAATATATAATGTTCTATTACCATTTTAGCTTTTTTAATATATTTTTACTTCGGAGAATGGACCCTGCTCTACCGATAACTTTCCGATCCTCGTTTATGCGCCTATCTAACTACCCATCTATCTTTCCGTCCCTAGTGAATAGGCTACCCAGATATAGGTACTCATCAACTTGTTCTCATCTCTCATCATTTAGGACAATGTTTTACATTGTTTTATCACCTCATCCTTCAAAGGGCTATGATTTTTGTTTTATTTACGTCAATTTTGAGGCTCATATTCTTCATGCTTGTATTTAGTTTGCTCAACATTCCTTGCAAGTCTTCGATTGATTCTGCTATCACAACCTTGTCATCTGCGAAAGCTAACCCACGTACCCTCACTGACTCGAGATCTACACCTTCTGCGTCAAAGACGGCCATTCTTAGACACTTGTTCATAAATATGATAAATAGCCATGAGGACATAACGCATCCTTGTTTAACACCGTGCATAATATCGAACCAGTCACTAAGTTTCCCATTCACCCTTATAGGCCAGTCAGTAGAGAGAAAAATCTCATATTAAATGTAATATTTTTGAAACTTTGTAGTTACACAAAACGTACTTCTCTTATGAACAATGTCGATTTGCAACCCCGTCAGAGATCGGGAACATGTAGATTTTTTAGAGAAAGACATTTTATTGAATAAGCCCTCGAAAAAAAAGTAATGTTTCTGAAAATGGAGTAGTACGTATAATACTAAATTTAAATTTGCAACCAATGTGAAGGTCCGGAACATGTTTATTTTTGTATGAATTGAAATTTTGTTAATAACTTTTAGGAAAAAATTATAATAAAGGTGCAGACTTGCATAATGATGTAAATTATTGTTTAGAATTAAACATACGATTTGCAACCTCATTATGTATACGGAACGTGCAATTATTTATATTTGTTGATTCTTGATTTTTTTAAAAGTATGGCTCAGTGAAAAAAAATCTAATAATTTTGCAATGTGGTTGCAATTGTTTGATGTAATGCTACGTATGTAGTGTTGAGTTTGCAACCCAATAAGTGATCGAGAACTTGTAAAAATTTAAAATATTAAAACTTGTAGTCGTTTAATTTTTTTTCATTAAAAAAAATGTAATAAAGTTGCAAAATTGGGGTATGATTAAAAAATGCCAATATAAAAAGCAGTTAAAAATTGCAACCCATTTGAAGGTTGGTATCGTAAGAAAATATCAAATTCTCTGTATTTTTAGTAATTTCGGCTTTTTTATTTATTCAAAAAATAGAATATTTTTGTAAATAGTAAATAATCCAAACTAAAGTAGGGAATAATTAATTACAAATACTAATGTACGCAGGGAAAATAATTAAGTTAATTTAGTTAATAGTTAAAACACTCTGTGTGTTAACAATTTAAAATTATGATTAATGATTGTACGCATATCCTAAACTTGCAATTAATACTTATTTTTATAAACTGCATTATTTTAAATAAATACATTAGGATGAAGTAATTTTTTTAAAACTACATTAGTGAAAATTGAGTAAGTAATTTGCTTTAATGTCAAGATCTACTAATTATTATTATTCGGCTTTTGCTAAATTTTTAGTGAAAAAGTTTCAAAACTAAACGTAGGAAATTCATTTGTGATACATTACCGAAAAATAAAGTAAAACGGGGAAATAGTGATATTTTGCAATAATTTCATAAGATGTTGAATACTTTTTCGATAATAGTTTGTAGAAACTTCACTAGAAATTGGTTAAAATAACGAAAATTTGAATTTTACTATATCGCCATTTTACTCAACTTTAAGGTAATGTTTCAGGAATGATTTTTCTCCTTGTACTAAAACAAGTTGTGAAGGGCATTCACTCATAACCTCATTGAATAAATAAATAAGAAATAAGATCCCAAAATGATAGCGAATGAAGCTAGGTATTTCTATAATTCAATTTGATTTGTTTTAAATAAGAATAAAGAACTTTTGTTAATATTTATATGTGTGACTATTCATAGTATTTATTGATTTCAAATAGGCCGGCGCTTCTCGGCACATGCGCAGTTGAAAACGTCGGCAACCGCCGATGGCCATCTATCGGATATAAACAAACTAAAAAGGAACCCTTAATAACAGTTCCTTTAGAGCCTGAGTTCTGACTGATCTCAAGTTTCACATGAGCCGGAACATTACTGATCCCTCAATTTTTCTGTGAAGAATTTTTTAAGAAATTTTTTATTTTAATTACAAAAATCTAAATGCTTACAGACGTTTCTTAGTGCATTAATTCAAGTTTATAAAGTTGGTGTCACTTATGTAATTTACGCGAACCAAAAATTGTATTGTGGAATGTAAATTATATATAGCTTATAGTACAAAGAAAAATATTTATTTGTACTTACTGTATAAATTAATTCTAGTCTTTGGTATAGTTGTAAGTTGAGAGTATATTGAAAGAATAGATATAATAATAATAGATTACATAATAATATATTTACTTATATTTTATGAAGGAAAAAATATATTAAATAAGTTTGTATCAGCAATCAATTTTATCAATAAGAACAAAAACAAACTTTACTCCCTTAACCTTTTAAGTCCTTTTTAAAAGTTAAAGACATTATATACTTTATAATTATTAAGGATAGAAAATTCTATACACATTGATTATATGTTCAAACAAATTTTTTATTATTATTAAATTAAGTAGTCAGAATTAACAGTTATAACAAATATTTACAAGATATTTTCCTTGAATATCTAGTAAAAAAAGTTCCTTTAAGAGGAAATAAACTTTTTTAGAACGCAGTATGGTAAAGATCACTAGTTATAAGTATCCTAATGTATTTATTTGAAATAATGCGGATAAATCTTTTCGTAGATTTGAAGCTTGATAAATAAAAAGAAAAATGCAGTCTATAGAAATAAGAATTAATTGAAATTATAAGATATGCGTACAATCATTAATTATAATTTCAAATTTCTAACACATACAGTGTTTTAACTATTAACTAAATGAACTTAATTATTCTCCATGAGTACATTAGTATTAACAATCAATTATTATCTACTTTAGTTTGGATTATCTACTCAAATTTGCAAGAATATTCTATTTTTTGAATGAATAAAAAAGCCAAAATTACTAAAAATACAGAAAATTTGATATTTTCTTATGATCCCACACTGTTAGAAAAATCTCTACTAAATTTAGTATACATGTAATGGAAGCAAGAATGCATAACCTGAAATTAAATTTAGTATACCAGTGTACAGTATATTTAGTATATTCTTACTGAATTTAGTATACACGTATATGAAATTTAGTATACGCGTGTACTAAATTCTGTATAAATATACTAAATTTACTGTACGCTGGTATACTGAATTTAATTTCATGTTGTGCATTTTTGCTTCCATTACATGTATGCTAAATTTAGTAGAGATTTTTCTAACACTGCAACCTTCAAATGGGTTGCAATTTTTAACTGCGTTTTAAATTGGCATTTTTTAATCATACCCCAATTTGTAATTTTGTTACATTTTTTTAATGAAAAAAAAAAAATTAAATGACTACAAATTTTATTATTTGAAATTTTAACAGGTGCCCGATCACTTATTGGAGTGTAAACTCAACACTACATACGTAGCATTACGTCAATTGCAATTGCAAATGGTTGCAATTATTGCAACCACTTTGCAAAATTATTACATTTTTTTTTCACTTAGCCATACTTAAAAAATAAATCAAGAATCAACAACTATAAAGAATTGCATGTTCCGTGTAAATAATGTGGTTGCAAATCGTATGTTTAATTCTAAACAATAATTTAAATCATTATGCCAGTGTGCACCTTTATTATAATTTTTTCCTAAAATTTATCAACAAAATTTCAATTCATACAAAAATAAACATGTTCCGGACCTTCAAATTGGTTGCAAATTTAAATGTAGTATTAGACTACTAAATTCTATGTACTACTCCATTCGCAGAAATATTACTTTTTTTCGAGCGCTTATTCAATAAAATGTCTTTTTCTTAAAAATTTACACGTTCCCGACCACTAACGAGGTTACAAATCGACATTGTTCATTAGAGAAGTCCATTTTATGTAACTGCAAAGTTTTAAAAATATTACAATTATTACGAAATTTTACCTTTAATTCAGCCCGGCTGACTGGCCTGTTATACTAGCTTTGTTACCTGCATCTATTGTTTGTATTGCTTGCATGCAGAAGTTATCCACTGGCTCCGTACTCTTTGAGGACTTTCCAAAGTTCACTTCTACCCACCTTGTCAAATGCTTTTTCTAGGTCAACAATTGCACAAAAAACTTTCTCACCTTTTCTTTCTTTCTCACATTTTTCTATGCTCTTTCTTAATGATAAAGGGATTATCATACCATTCTATGATGAGAAGTACTTGTTGGCCTTACATACCGAGTAAGAATTCTTCGACTTAGTTTCGACTTAAATTGCCCCCAATCAAGACATGCTGAAGTTGAAAAGTTCGACTCCAGCATGTCTCCTTATTAAGACGAAGCCAGACTTCAATTTATGTAATGGAGACAAGTTTCTATGTCTTCATGATGGATATCTTGAGTCGAATTTTTTGGACTTCAAGTCGAGGGGCTTACAATTTCAAGTATATACCTGCCCCGAAAAAGGGTCATTCTGACTGTCATAAAAGCTAATCTTTGTTAATAATAATTAAATAATTTGAATGTA
>CAKNXH010000136.1:158266-269931 GCA_932178445.1 Andricus quercusramuli
ATAGATTTTCATTTGTATTATACTTGTTTGACGACAATACCGAGAATGTTGTTTGTTTTCATGTATTTCTAACGGCTTAGGAGATTGTTATAGAATATTATAATTTTAATTTTTGCGAATGAAGTTGTTCAGGGTTATACTCGTTTAGACTCACAGATTCTGAATTTTTAAATAAAAAATAACTTATTTAATATTTACAACTTTTTCATTCATTGATGTTAATCTTTCGCAGCTGTTAACAGTCTCATTCGAGATCTCATTTCTGAGTCGAAAAGGGTCGTCTTAAGACAAGTTTCGCCGACTTGAAATCACCATGCTGAAACCATAAAAGTAAGACATTGTCTTATGTCTCGTCTCAGTTTTGAGACGCAGCCAGAAATCGAAATCTTGGAGACGAACTCCAAACATCGCCAAGTCGAACTCAAGTCGAAGCATTTTTACTCGGTATAACGTAGTTAATAAATATTAAATTCTGAATATAAAATCAAATTACATACTTGATCAGGAAGCAAAGTGCGCATAAATTGAGTCCCCGAGTGGATAATAACTTTACAGATAGTTTAATATTCTCCCTCTCTTTATATCGTCTTCGATTCCAAAATTTCTGCCCCTTCCTATTGGTTCTAGTCAGTAGGAAGGGTCGAAGTGGAAAGGGGTAGGAGTTTAGTTCTATGGAACTTGACAATGGACGATAAGTCGAATGGTGTCGTCATTTTCGTAATGGATGCAAGCAAGTTTTGAATCTTCTCGTATAGTAGGTCAGGATACGAGTACATCAATAGGATTCGTAAGCTGCTTGCAAGTTCCGAAGATTCAGAGTTAGAAGCTTCTGTAGTCGTCAGATGGGAATTCTAACACCGTCCGTGCTAATGTAAAAGGATTTCGTCAACTAAGTCTAAGAGTATATTGTATTATTTGAAAAATATTCTTCTTCTGATAAGGATATCACTCGTAGATAGGTGTGGGGAAACTTTCTTGAAAATTTTGTTAGAAATTTCTGTTGGAGTTTTCTGGGATGCGTCAATGAGGCTATGTGATGAGTGGGTCACGTGATCAGATTCCTACCTTACCGGCACTTTTTTTATTTCCTATCTTATTTTTCACAGGAAGCGCCACATCGTGTTGGAAATTTGGGATATTGAATAAGAAGAACTACGAAAGGTGGGCCTTGTCCTGAATTTTCATAATTATGAAAGAAGTTTTTCTTGTAAATAATTTTTTTTTGCTTTTTTCATGATTATTGAAATTTGGGACGAGGCCCACCTTTCTTAGTGATTCTTGTTTATTATCACAAATTTTCAACTCGATGTGGCTATTCGTGTGAAAACAAGTTAGGAAATAAAAAAAGTGTCGGTAAGGTAGGAATCCGGTCACGTGACCCACTTGTCACATGGCCTTAAAGCTTTACGCAGGAGACGAGTCTAAATTTTTTTGAACATGAACAGAAATTTCAGCAACGGTAACTGCATAGACCATAAGTCACAAGTTCCAAAAAATTGTGTTACAATTTAGTAATTTTCAGATAGTGTAACTAAATATGTTCCGGCAATAAATAATTTTTTCGGTTTATTAATTTTTATTTGAAGTATGAAGTCTATAGTTGTCCTGACAATTATAAATAATAAGAAAATATCAGTGAATCAGTGAAGTGAATATAAACATATGTAATTCATTAAGTATATTATATATGTAACCTCAATACGTACGTAATCATTTACATATAAACTTCGCTCACACATAGTCATACTATAATTCATATTGTTGAGAAAAATATATACCATTGAGCTGAAACCTAGATTAATTAATTTTTCACGAAATTAAAGGACTTAATTCTCATGAATTGAATAAATGTATAGGTGCCATATTGAATTAAATTCAATATAAAAAACATTCAGGACTTCAGGTAAAAATATATTGTTTTTTCAACAAGATACGTGAATTTTCAACAGAAAAGGAATATTTTTCTCCAAAAAAAATCAATTTCTGATGGAAGAGTGTCTTCAAGCTAAAAATTCAAATGTTTTGGAAAGAAGCCGACTTTTGAAACCCAAAAAATAAATTTTCAACTAATAAATACGATTTTCGACCAAACAGCTGAATTTCCAGAACACACAGAAAAAACAATTTTAGACCAAACAGTTGCATTGACAACCAACAAATTTGTTGAACTTTTATGCGAAAGAGACAAAATCGTAAACAAATAGTTGGATTTTCCACCTGGAAGGACGAACTTTCAAACTAATGGTCAAATTTTCAAACGAAAAAGAATAGGCTTCAGCCACAGAGTTACAGTTTTAAACAAATAGTCAAATGTTCTAGCCAAAAAGACGATTTTTTTCCAAAGATAGTTATATTTTCAACCAAGAACTTTTCCACCCAAAAAGATTAATTTTTAATCCAAAAAGAAGAATTTTCAACAAAGCAGTTGAATTTGGAAAAGAAAAAGAATTCTTTTCAACCAAATCGTTGAATAATCAACGAAATATTTAAATTTTTAACAAAATCATTGAATTGATCAGCACATATTTTAATATGTGACATACGAAGAATAATTTTCAACAAAAATAAAATTAATTATTAAAATAATTAAAATGAAACAAAATAGATTGAATTGCAACCGAAAACAGTTGTATTTTTAACCAAAAATAGTTGCATTTTAAACTAAATATGCAGTTGAATTTTCAAGTCTTTCAAGAATTTTCAAGAAATAATAATTAAATTTTCAACAGAATAGTTAAATTTCTAACCAAGAAGTTCAAGTTTTAAACAAATAGTTAAATTTTCAATAAAAAAAGAATAATTCTCAAGAAAAATATAATAGTTGATATTTCAACCAATGCTGCCATATTGCGAGCCCGGAATGCGCAGTTTCGAAGTCTTGTACTTTGATTGGTCCTGCTTTCCGAACTGAATTAGAAATTAATGAATTGTTTTATTTCTGCTCCCTAGAGAAATTTTTATAAGTAGCACTAGTTTACAGTCATTTTGTACATTTAGTGCCGCTATATTTTCTAATGCATTTTGACCTGCTAAACATGAAAATTGCATTGCAAATTTTTTATGGATTTGTTTTCGAAATATAAACTTTAAAACAAATAAATTTTTTTGATAATAACTTTACTCTGTGAACCATATCTGAAGTTGAAAACGACCAATCTATGTAGTTGAAAAAGATATCAAGGTAAAGATAATCGAAATAGCAACGAATATTATAGCCATTTTCCCTGATCAATTTGGTAGTTCAGGTGCCATGAACCGAAATATGAAAAAACATACTAAATTTCGAAAACCAATCCATAAATATTTGTTTCAATATTATTTTCTAGTTCAACAGGCCAAAATGCATTGGGAAAATATTGCTTCACTAAATGTACAATTTTTTTTTATTTGTAGACTAATGTAATCAATCCAGGTAAGCATTATGACATAATATTTATAAATAATTAATCGAAATAGGTTATATTTTCATAAATGAATTGAATTTGGCGTGTATTCTTTCAACAACATAATAAAATCTCAAAACTTATAATTTATTTTTCTCGTTTTGCATTGATTTTCTATATAATAATATTGATATTTTATTATTTCACTCGAAGAATATATTTGAAGTTCAATATATTTGAGAAACTATGAGCTATTTCAAATAATAATTATTCATAAATATCATGTAAACATTTTTATCTTGATTTATTATCAAAATTGCTCCAGAGAAAATGAATAAAAAAATGCAACGAATAACATTGATTAATTTTTTATATAAATTTAAAATTCAGTTTGGATAGCACGGTCAATTAGAACTTCCCGCTTCGAGCCTGCACATTCCGGACTCCCCATTTGGCAGCACTGATTTCAAATGCAAAAAGATTCCATCCTTGAATAAAAATAGACCAATTTTACCAAGAAGGAGAAATTCTTAACCAAGAATGTGAACAAAAAGATCAAATTTCTACCAAGAGAGATGCATTATCAAGCTAAAAAGGCGAAATTTTAACAAAAGAATTGAATTTTCAACCGAAAAACATGAATTTTACACAAAAAACAGTTAAATCGCACAAAGAGATAAGTTTTGAAGTAATGAAAGGATGTTTAACAAGGTGGTTCAATTTTCAAATAAGTGGATACATTTTTAATTAAGAAGAATTATTTTTCACCAAAAAAGACTAATTTACAACAAAATATATCAGCTTTCAACCAAATTGTTGAATTTCCAACTAAAAACGATCAATCTTCAACTGAAGAGATGGATTTTGAACTAATGAAATAGATTTTTGACAAAGTCCTTCCACTTTAAAGAAAGCAATTAAATGCGCATGTTAAAGTTTAATTTTCTACGAAAAAAAATTTATAATGGAGTACATAAATTATCAACCAACCTGTTGCATTTTCAACCAAAAAAGACGAACAGTGAATTAAAAATTTTAGAACTGAATTTTTAAATGAAAAAAAATGATTTTTAACCAAAAATAGTGCCAAAAGTACTATAAATATAATAGTAGAATTTGAAATAGAAAAAATTAACTTTCAATGAATAATAGTTGCAATTTCTATTGATTCCTATTAATTCAGTTTCCTTTGAACCACAAAAGCGATAAACAGAAGAATTTTCATACAAACACGAGAAAAAAAGGGATTCTTCGAAAAAGTGGAAACAGGGGGAGTAAGCGAATAAGTGAGAAATCTATATTTGGATGCGTTACTTGTGAAATAAAATCACCACTTTCAATTTTTTCAAGTGTGTCAACAAATTATTATTCACATGTATACATATTTTCCATGTGTGGTGTCGAAGTGACGTACTTGCTTAACGGACCCTAACTAATCACTAAACCATATTTCTAGTTTTTGTACTTAAATACTTAGGAAAGAGTTCAAAATATGATAAGCTATTTTATTATTCAGGTTTATCAATTCTATTTAGATACTTTTTTTCAAAAGATTGAAAAGCTTTCATTTTTCTTCTATTTACTTTCGCGAGTAATAGGACTACCTATCTCGTGGGCAGTTAACATTTTTATTTGAAAAAATTTGTGATTTCTGTCTGTAAGAGGGCATAATTTTGTTTGACTGACGTGGCGTAAAGATAAAAGTTATGCCTTCAAGTACACTTGCAGAGACTCTGATGTTGAAACGTTTAAACTGATTTATACTCTTACTGAGGAAATAAAACGAAATGGAGAAGTCATTCCATAAAATATTATTGTAAAATTCAGCATGGCGTTAAGAAAATTTCTGATAAAAGTGAAACAAACCCCATAATTAAGATATAAATAAAATTTTAAGAGATATAAAAGAAGAAAGTACCCCAACTTAATTTGTTCACGATATTAATCAAGTTAGCATTCAAAAGATGAATCTTCAAAAAACATTTTCCTAATAATGAAGAACAGTACTAGATGAATAGAAAAAAATACTTAAAGTAATAATATTGATAAACTAGCTGTGAATTCGATCTCGAGTGTTTCCACTTTGTTTGTATTTATAATTATATGGTGCTTATTTCACGAGAACTTTGCTTCCCGTTAGCAAATGTATTTTCTTCCTCATAGAGGAAGCATTAGTTATTTTTTTCAATAATAGACAAACCAAAGTCTTCATTTTGCTCAATTTGAAAATAGAAATGTACCAAAAATGAAAAATTACAAAATAATACAAAAAATGTTCTAAATACAAAGACAAATCAGACAAATCAAATCTTGCGTTCGAAATAATAATTTTTTGAGCTGGAAAAGGGAAAGGAAAAGTTCTGTCGCACCCTATCCCTTTCCCAGCTTTATGATTTCTTCACAAAAATTGCCATAATATTACTCTATTTGAAAATGTATGATCAAAAAGTCTTTTCTATTCATGCATCAACTTTAAATTATATCGATGAAAAAAGTTTTTCTGCTTGAAACTGATGATTCAGATATTATAAATAAGCAGAACTTCCCTAATATTCAATAAAGTGTATTATTATTTTTATAGATCAATCGATTTGCCTCGAATCAAGAGGTTTTTTCCGTTCTTGCATCAATTTTGAATTATGTTACTGAAAAAAGTTTTACTATGAAAAACCGTGTTTTCAAATATCATGCAATTTCAAAATTTCCATACTCTTCAATGAGATGTATTAATATTATAGGTCAATCGATTCGTTTCGAACCAAGGAATCTTTTATATTCTTGCATCAACTCTAAATTATGCAAATGAAGAAAGTTTTACCATAAAAAACCGATTTTCAAAATATATAAATTACCATAACTTCCCTACAATTTGATAAAATGCAATAAAATTACAGGTCAATTGATTCGTTTCGAACCAAGGAATCTTTTATATTCTTGCATCAACTCTGAATTATGCTAATGAAAAAAGTTTTACTATAAAAAACCGATTTTTAAAATATATAAATTACCATAACTTCCCTACAATTTGATAAAATGCAATAAAATTACAGGTCAATCGATTCGCTTCGAACCAAGGAATCTTTTATATTGTTGCATCAACTCTGAATTATGCTAATGAAAAAAGTTTTACTATAAAAACCCGATTTTCAAAATATATAAATTACCATAACTTTCCTACTCTTTGATAAAATGCATTATTATTATAGGTCAATCGATTCGTTTCGAACCAAGGAATCTTTTACATTCTTGCATCAACTCTGAATTATGCTAGTGAAAAAAGTTTTACTATAAAAAACCGATTTTAAAAATATATAAATTACCATAACTTCCCTACTCGTCAATAAAATGTACTAATATTATAGGTCAATCGATTCGTACTTAAACCAAGGAATCCTTTATATTTTTGCATCAACTTTGAATTATGCGAATGAAAAAAGTTTTACTATAAAAAACCAATTTTTAAAATATTATTCAGTGCTACAAAAAAATGCAATAAATATTTTGAGAAACCCTTCAGTCAGTTTCAAGATATTAGTGAGGAAAATAAGCTCTCCAAATTTCATCAATTTATCTGCAATCGTTTTCTAGTTATCGTGTTCAAAAAAAAGCGTAACATCCACACATCCACACACACACACACACACATCCGGACAATTGCTCAGAATGTTGTATTAGACATTCTTAAATTAGGAAGGGTTTAATTAAATGAATTTAAAAATTTTGAAAAATTTCACCATTACAAAGCTTCCTCTATGAGGAAGCAAAATTGATCAACAAGTAGGGAAGTGAGGTAGTACAATGATACGACACAAGTTAAAGCTAGAACATTAATTTCAAAGATAACAATGTCATTAAATTATTTATAATAGACGTTTATTCTATATTCTACACTTTTTTTCAAATGTTGCAATTCTTTAACATTTTACTCTTCTGGTACAAAATTGAATATTCACATTTTAATTTGACTCATACAGTGATTATTTTTCAATATGTTATAAGAATTGTACAAGCTCCAAAATGTGTTGTATTTAGCAAGAAACCATGACAGGCATTGCCACCAATTATCATAGTCCAAAAAACTGCGAATAATTTTGTTTGACTATGTTCATGAAAGGCATGCACTTATTTATTAATAATTATTATTCATATAACAAAATGCTGTTTATTTGATAGCACTCATTTGTTTCTGCTCGCATCCTGAGAGCAGAAAAATTACTAAGATATCCAATGCGAAGCTATCAACAACTTATATTCACCTCGCGCCCAATAAAATTTCTCATAAAAACGCGTGAAATACATTTTCAATGAAACTTAGAAGAATCAATCATGAGACAGCTTTGAAGCCAACAATTTGACAAATCGAAGGAAATACTGAAAAAATATTGAAAGCAATTCAGTTCCTTGAAAAATAATAATCTGTCAGCGGACAAAATATTCATCACGATATCCAACACATATTTCTGAATTGTTTAATTCAAAAATATCAATTGAGTGGCTTTAAAATCCAGTTATATTTTCCTTGTAATCAGACCAATTGCTTCGAAGAATTTTTTTTTATATAGCACTATAAAATTGTCCATCTAGTTCGAAAAGAAGAGAGTGAAATCGCCCTTTTGTTCGTAAGCACTTTGTAGATTTGATGCATTAAAAAAATCAGTAAAATGCGAACTGAAATGAAACAGTGACATTTCGCCCATTGTAGGCTAGAAACAATGGCATAAACGCCTAAAGAGCGTTTATATTTCTCGTAGATGATATCGGAACATCATTTGCTTGGAAATTACGGTATATTTAAGTGCTTGGAGAAGCTCGTAATAACAGTACATACGTGTTGAAAAGAGCGTTTCATCGATATTTGAAGGGTTGCGTTTACAGCATCATCGTTTACGGCATCAAGCCTTTTCTTCCTAACGGCGAAACAATGCGCGTTTCCTGCTCGGTTCTATTCTAAATTTCTACAATTCTGTGGTGAATGACGCAGTTTCATTTTATAGAATGGAGAGCTGAAATGCAAGATGAGAGGAGCGTTTTTTGTTCTCGTTTTCAATTGAGTACTTCATACATTTTTGATACACCCTGTTAAACGCCGATCCTCAAAAGTACGCTGAATTCTGCGTAGTCGGCTTCAAACTGAAAGGAATTCTCTCTTTTCCCTATTGTTCTCTTTGACATGCAACATTTTCAGGCACAAAAGCAAATAAAACTAGCTGTGAATTCGATCTCGAGTGTTTAAACTTTGTTTGTTTTTATAATTATATGCTGCTCATTTCACGAGCACTTTGCTTCCCGTTAGCAAATGCATTTGGTTCCTCGTAGAGGAAGCTTTAGTTATTTTTCAATAATATACAAAAACAAAAGTCCTCATTTTGCTCAATTCAAAAATTGAAATTTAGAAAAAAAATGACAAAATAATACAAAACAATTTTAAATACAAAGACAAATCAGACAATTCAAATTCTGTATTCAAACTGATAATTTTTCGAGCTGGAAAAGGGGAGGGAAAACTTTTGTCGCACCCTATCTGTTTCCCAGCTTTATAATTTCTCTACAAAAATTGTCAGAATCACTCTATTTGAAAATTTATGATCAAAAAGTCTTTTCTATTCATGCATCAACTTTGAATTATGTCGATGAAAAAAGTTTTTCTGTCTGAAACAAGTGACTTAAATATTATAAATGAGCATAACTTCCTTAATCTTCAATAAAGTGTATTAATATTCTAGGTCAATTGACTTGCCTCGAATCAGGGAATCTTTTCCGCTCTTTCATAAATTTTTAATTATGTCGAAGAAAAAAGTTTTACCATGAAAAACCGTATTTTCAAATATTATGCATTATGCATTACCGTATCTTCCTTACTCTTCAATAAAATGTATTAATATTATAGGTCAGTCGATTCGACTCGACTCATCACATATTTTCTGTACTTGCATCGACTTTGAATTATGTTAATAAAAAAAGTTTTTCTATAAAAAACCGATTTTGAAAATATATAAATTACCATAAACCCTCCCCCCCTCTACTCTTAGATTAAATGTATTAATATTATAGGTCTGTCGATTCGTCTCGAACCAACGAATCTTTTATATTCTAGCAATAACTTTGAATTATGTTGAAGAAAAAAGTTTTACCATAAAAAACCGTATTTTCAAATAGTACGAATTACCACTGCTTTCTTACTCTTCACTAAAATTAATTAAAATTATAGGTCAATCGATTCGACTCGAATCAACACATCTTTTCTGTTCTTGCAACAACTTATATTAATGAGAAAAGTTTTACTATAAAAACCGATTTTCAAAATATATAAATTACTATCATTTTCCTACTCTTCAATAAAATCTATTTACATTATAGGTCAATCAATCCGTCTCAAACCAAGGAATCTTTTATATTCCTGCATCAACTTTGAATTATGCTAATGAAAAATGTTTTACTATAAAACCAATGGTGTTTCTGGGCTTTTAATCGGACTTTCAGTTTATTTATAATTAGTTACAAAAGCTTTAAATCCATATATGTGGAAAACTTTAGGCTCGTAAATATTTTTACACTTTTAAGGGAATTATAAACTCGAAGCACCCATTTTAATGAAGAAAATTGTAAACTATAATTTTTTTAGGCAAAACTGAAGAATAACTTTAATGAGTGAAACAATTTGAAATGTTGAAATTGAACTATTCAATTAATTATCTGTATATAATATAAAAGTGAACATGGATTTTTTTGTAAGAGATGGTGAAAGAACGCCGTTAAAATATGAATTCTAAACCCAGACTCGAGCCAAAGTTGAATTGGCAAAAGCAATTTCTTCGATTCCATTTTCTCTTTGCCTTTTAAATTCAACGACAACTGAAATTAGGCCTGCACCATTTCGTTGTTTGTCAATTGGATTGGATTCGGGTCGATTTGATTGAAGGACAATCGAAATCAAGAGTATCCTCAATGTATTCCTGAGGTACTTATTAGATTTACATGTAGATGGCCCTCAAGCAGAGTCTCTCGGAGCATTTCCTTAGATAGTTCACATACCCTCCGGCATGATTTCGAAGTCGAAATCACCGAATCGACTTCAACTTGGAATAAATTAGAAGTTTCCGTTTAGTTAACATGCGAGAATTCAATGATAAACGTATCTCACAAATTCCGAGTCAATTTAGGGGATAAATTCTGAGTTGGAAAATCATGTTCAACTTTTTGAAATTGATTCTTGAATTTTTTTATGCCAAAATCCTTGAATATGATGTTTCAAGGATTTTAAATTTGTTGCTAAGTTTAGCAATCTTCTAGTTTTTTTTACCATTATTGATTGTTATAAATCATTTGAGGGGTTGATTTCAAAACTTTCCAGGAAATTCGTATTGCTCGTTGTTTGAGCTTGTTAGTGTTTTTTGGTTTAGGTTAACCCAGTGGGCACTGAGACATCCTAAAAACGTCCACAAAATGTGCCTCTATTTAATGTGACTTGAGGTCTCTGAGACATTCTTTGGATCCTTTCATGTTTTGAACAGGTCCTTAGAATTTCCTCAAGACATCCGCCAAAAGAAGTGTATAGGATACCTTTAGGACTTGTGTGCCCACTAGGAATGATTATCACATGTGTGAGAAGATGTTGTTGACCAATGTTGGACATTTTTATTGAATGTTGCTAGGCATGTTCGCTAATTGTTCCTAGGATTTTGTTAACAATTTCCTAAAATTGTTATTAATCGTCGTTCGGGGTTTTTGATCGTTTCTATATATCAGTACTTAAGATTGCTGATGGTTTTTATTGATCATTGCTATGGGTTGTTTTTTACGTTTGCGAAGGTTGCAATTTCTTTTGCTAAGAATTATTGTACCCCTTATATTCGCTTTTCTAGCCTGTGTGTCCTTTTGTCTCTGACTTCATTTTTAAAAAATTAAACTTTTGATAAACTGAAATTTGGAAATGTCTTGTATTCACTCGTTGACTCAAATTATATCGGAATAAAGTGAGAAGCCAATTATTTGGTTGAAAACTTAATTTGTGAAATCAGTAAACCTTTCTGCAATAATTAACAAACTATTTAAACGAAATGTTTTACTGAGTCACGGCATAGGAAACTAAGTTGGAAACCACGTAGGAAACGACGTCGTAATCCACGTCGGAAACGATTTCGTATACTACATAGTTTATTATCTTAATTTTCGACGTAGTTGAAGACCTGGGATCCAGTGACGTTTACGACGTTGTTTCCTACGTGATTTCCGAAGTAGTTTACGAGGTCAGAATTTTTCAATAGGGACCGTTTAAAAACTACGTTTAGTATTCAAGAATACTTTTTTCACTCCTCTCCTTCTTCGTCGAAGATCATAATACGAAGCTTGAATCCCGTAAGGAGGTCACATATACGTAACCCTCCCTTTCTAAGTAAAAAATGTCCTTTGATTTCATTTAATAGACACTGAAGATATACTTTTATCCAAGAAAGATGATTTTCCAACCAAATAGTTTAATTTCAACAAAGAAAAAAATTAATCTTATAATAGCTGCAGCTGCCACCAAATAGATGAACTTTCCAGCAAACGAGAGAAATTTCGAAAAAATAGTTGAATCTTTAACTTAATGAATTAATTTTGCAACCTACAAAGATGAATTTTCAATCAAAAGGTCAACGTTTCAAAGCATTACAAAGAATTGTTGTTCACGTTTATATTTTCCATGTGTTATGTCACATTCTGCGTTAATCCTCCCCCACTATGTCACCATCCGTTACAAAACCGGTTACCTTCTCCACCAGTGTCAGTGTGATATATTTCGTGAACTGCCTTTGGGGTAGTATTGACGTTTCAATATAGTAGAGAAAACTTTCTTTTTTTTTTTAAACATAGATAGTGTAGCGTAAACGACTATCATTTGATCCATCCCTTTCGTAGAAGACTGTTAAGAACCTTAATTCGAGAAGCCTTAAGCTCAAGATCGAAAGAGTGTAGGAACGACCTGATGCGAAATACAGATAGCCTCTATAAGAATCCTTACGAGAGGCAACGAAATTGCATTACTGTGATAGAAGAAGTTCAGAAGAGGGTGCAAAATAGATGAACACAGAAAGAAAATTGAAGTAAAAAAAAAGGGTTTTGACTTTAACGATTATTATTATTGTTATTATTATTATTATTATTATTATAGATAGGCTAGTTCATTCAAGTTCCGTAGCACTGCGGTTTAACCTATACTGAAAAAATGGCTTAGCTGTCCCAGTTAGATGTTTAGCTGGATTTCGTCTTCTAAGAAAATGTAGCTGTATTACCTAAATTTATAGCTGTGTCACCTGAATATCTAGAAAATATCTAGCTGATTAAATCTACATAATTTCTAGATGGCAAAATTAGCTATAACAGCTAGCTATTTAGGTGACACAGCTAGAAATGTAGGTAATACAACTACATTTTCTTAAAAGACGAAATCCATCTAAACTTCTAGGTGGGACAGCTAAACCATTTCTTTCAATGTATTCGTACTATGCCTTTATTTGAAAAACCGCGGTAAATCAAAGACTGCTTGACCACGACAGTCTTCACTGCTAAAGCATCATTTCAGTCCTCAAGCATCCACACTTTTATTGCTAAGTGACTCCACTTCACCGGGTAAGGGCTTGTAAAATTTTAACTTCACTGAGATGGGCTTAGAATCACTCTTTGAATTTAATCACATCCATTGATAACCTGCCGCTACATGCGACTTTATTAGAATCACTCGAATTTCTTTGGAATCGGCCCGGGGAATAGGGACACTGCAGCAAATAATCTTCTCGAGTATTGTCTGTTCTGGCGCTCGAGTTTGAATTTATACATTTGGTATCATTGAGAGTAAAACTGTAAATATTTATCCTCGGCGTCAAACCTCTCGCTTAACAGTAGACACACAAGAATTGAGGGAATTCAAAGGATTACAAGGATTTGAAGAGATTTTCAAATATTCAAAGGTTTTAAAAAAGATTTTTAAAAATTGAAAAAAAAAATTTTCTAGCATATTTCAAAAGATTCCAAGGAGTTTTGATAGATTTCAAGAACTTGAACAGATTTAAAGAAATGTTAGAAGTTTAAAGGTTTTAGGGTATTTTAAAAGAAATAGAGGAATTTTCAAGAGCTTGACAAAATTTTAATGAATTTTCAAGGATATAAATAATTTTGAGGGCTCCAAGCGGAAAAATTATGTATAGTTTATATATAGTGTGTAATATTATGTATAATTTTTATTTGTTTTATTTAAAAATTGTATCAAACAAATAAAAATGATATATAATACTTCACAAGAATGTTGAATAAACTTAATACAAGCATGAAGAACATGGACCTCAAAATTAACGTGAATAAAACGAAAGTCATGGTGTTTGAGGGAAAAAGTGAGAAAACAATATGCAACATAGTTCTAAATGATGAGAAATTAGAACAAGTTGACAAGTACGTATATCTAGGTAGTCTATTCACTAACGACGGAAAAATAGATAGGGAATTAGATAGGCGCATAAATAAGGGTAAGCAGGTTATCGGTAGAGCAAGGTCCATCCTCACAAATAAAAACATATCAAAAAAAGCTAAAATGGCCATACATAACTCTATTTTCGTACCGACTGTACTATACGGTAGCGAGACATGGACCTGTCAAGAAAAAGACAGGAGTAAAATCAACGCGATCGGCATGAAACCTCTGCGCATAATATGCGGGAAAACACTGATGGACAAAGTACGAAACGAGACAATCCTCGAAGAATGTGGTACAGGGGAGACACTAGTTGACATATGGGAAAGAAATCAGCTAAGGTGGTTCGGACATCTTGAAAGAATGAAAGATGAACGACTGACCAAGCAAGTGTATAAAGGTAAAGTAAATGGCAAAATGCCCAGAGGTAGACCGCCGAAAGAATGGTTAGAATCTGTGAATGAGACACTAATACGAAGAGACATAAGAAGCCATAGAAATACAAGAGCCTGCATGAAAAAAATGCATGGACGTGAATGAAGCTAGAGTAGTATGCCAGGACAGAAATATGTGGCGACAAATAGTTTATAAACTGAGTGACAATAGAGTGAATGATAACTGAAACAAAGACCTTGGATACTAATGGGCCCAGGTGGGGAACCATACATAATAATTTTGTGAGGCTCCTCACTTGGGGTGATCGCTAGAGAGATTGATCAGCAACCTGGGTCGGAGCAGTGTTGCGGAGTGAACGTGTAATTTATATAAATAACACGAGAACTCCAGATCAATCTAAAACATCTATACATAACACCTACATACCCATCCACCCTATACCCATATACCGATCAACCTCATACCTATATACCTATTTCAGTACTTTCCAACCGAACAAGTCACGCCTACCCCGGAAGGGAAAAGGCTTAATGGTATGTATGTATGTACACTATACTCTCTAAATCTGAATTAGTAGAAAACTACTAATTGGTAGTAGTTTTCTACTAATTCAAATAGTGCCGATTCGTTTACTGGCAATTAGTAAGAATCTACAAATTCAATGAGTAAGAATAACTGACTAGATGAATTAGTAACTATATCTACTAAAAGAATTGGTAATTCTAGTACTAAATAAATTGGTAAATGTATTGCTGGTTACTGTTTCAAAGGATACTTGAAAGTAAATTCAAAAACTGATTTTTCAACAAAGTGAATTTTATTCAAATATATTAATAAATTATTAAAGTCGGATTAGGTCCGATAAAAAAAATATGTTAGTTCAATCCGAATTGAAACATTTTATAGTAATAATTAAGACTAGAATATTAATAATCTTAAAAGGTTTTACAAGACATACTTGAAAAAACATTCCCTGACAATTTCAAGTTCTATTCAGATATCTAAGTTTTTTTTCAGATATAATTTTTCATAGTATAAATATTTCTAATTTTTTTTAAATCGTCTCGGAATAAGTCCACAGTTTCGCGAGTTTATTATCACTTTTTTTCAATTCCTGGGGATTTAGTTAATATTTTTAATTTAGAAATCTTTAACGAATTACATTACAAGTATATTGCACCATTAAATAATCAAATAATACTAAAAACATGATTAATCATTTCTTGAATTTGTCTCCAAAGTCTATGAATTTGAATAATAATTCAAACAAATTTTTAGTTGATAGTTGATAGTTGAATTTTGAACTAAAATGATCAGTTTTTGACTAAAAATGGAAAAGTTAAATTTTCACTTGACAAATTAATTTTCCAGAAAAAAAATTTAAACTATGATGATGAATCTTTTACTGAAATAGATGAATTTTTCTAAAAAAAGATGAATACAAAAAAAAGAGTAACTTTTAACCATGTAGTTTTTATCTTCAACAAAAAAGATGAAATTTCAATTAAAATGATGAATACTTAGATTTTCCACCAAAAAGATAAAGTTTCGAGAAATAGGATTGATTTTGAAACATAAAGAATAATTTTCTACAAAGAAATACATATTTTGAAGAAAATAGAAGAAATCTTAACCAGGAAAGACAAACTTTCAATCAAATAGTTAAATTTTCAGTTAAAAAAATTAATTTTCCAGAAGAAAAAAACAAACAAATTTTCAGCCAATGTGATGAATTTTCAACTAAGATAATGAACTATTGACTGAACTAGTGGAATTTTCAACTAAAATAATGAACTATTGACTAAAATAATTGAATTTTCAACTAAAAATGATAATTTTTCAACCTAAAATTGAATGGTTCAATTTCAAATGTTGTATTATGTTACTAAAGAGATGAATTTTTAACTAAAATGTTGGAATATTCGACTGGGATAATTGCATTTTCAGTTTGAAAAAAGTAAAAATAATTTTCTTTTAAAATAAAAACGAATTTCTAACAAAATGGCTCACTTTTCAACCAAAGAGATAAATTTTCAATCAAAATGATGAATCTTGAACAAAACCAAAATTAATTTCCAACAAAAGAGTTTAGCTTTTAACTCAGTGATTAAATTTTGTATTACAAAAAAGATGAATTCTGAACGAAAAATGTAGTAATTGGTATTCCAAAAAAATATTAATTTTTCAATCAGAAACAGTTGAATTGAAAAAAAAACTATATTTCAACATGAGTTGAATTTTCAACTTAAAAAGATTTTTCAGGCAAGGGAGACAAAAAATTGAAAAAAAGCTGTTGATTTTTCAAGTAAGAAGATGAATATTTGAATTTTGAACTAAAAACGATCAATTTTCAAACAAAAATATAATGTTTAAATTTTTCTTCAAAAAAATTAAATAAACTAAATTAAAATTTTTGCGCTTTAATGTATGTAGATACTTTTATTTCAACTTCTGCACACTTCAACAATATTGCGGTTCAAAAAAGGCTTTTTTGAACATAGAAGAGTTTTAGATTCTGTTTAAAATTTAGGTTGAATAATAATTTTCGTAACTTAGGAAAAATAGATAGTCTTTAAAATCTTCTCCAAAACAACCTCTTTATTCGTAGCAACAATTAAGTGAAACTTTTTAACCCAAAAATTCGACTCAGAAGTTGTAAAGTAATTTTAAAAAATTTTAACGTTAAAAAATATAACATTAACCTTTTTCAATTAAAACTCAAAAACCAGCAGAATGTATTTAACAAATTATTAAATTATGTTTCCTTAGCAATTCATTGCCACTCATTAAATTAGTAAGTTGGAACTACTAAGCAGATTAGTAGAATACCCTTACTCATTTATTTAGTAACATAAATCTTACCATTTCATTCAGTAAAAAGTGATAAAATTACTAATTTAACAGTCAAATACAATGCTACCAATTGAAGTAGTAAAATTTCTACTAATTCGGATTTAGAGAGTATATAATATTTCCGCCTAGGGGATTTAAACAAATCCCATTCCAAAAGATATCATATTCCATGTAGCTTCACGGGATTTTAAAGAATTTTACAATATTTGAATAAAACTGTCAAATAATTCATTTACAAGAATTTAGGTCTTTCAAAGCACCTCAAAGATTCTGAAATATTTTCAGCATTTTAAGGTATTTCTAAAGATTCTAAAAAATTGGAAATATTTTAGCATATTTCAAAAGATTTCAACGAACTTTACTGCATTTTAAGAAATTTTGAAGAATTTTAAAGATTTTAGGGATTTTTTAAAGATTCCAAGGAATCTTGAAGAGCTGGGAAAAATGTCCAGGACTTTCTAAAGATATTAATTATTTTACGGAATTTAAATAAATTTCATGTTTTGAAGAATTTCCTAGAATTTTTGAAGATTTGAAGGGATTTTGAACGGACCTATAAGGTTTTAGAATACTTGAAAAGATTTTAAGGAATTTGGATAAGTTTCGAGAAATTTCGAAGAATTTCCAAGATTTGAGGGTATTTCAAAAGATTTCAAGAAATTTCAATAGATCTTGAGGATTTAAACATATTGATGAGATTTTGAAAGACTTCGAAGATTTTGGGGTATTTTAAAAGATTCTAAGGAATTTTTAGGAGCTGGAAAGAATTTCAAGGAATTTCCAAGGATATTATAGATTTTAAGAGACTTAAATTTTCACTTGGTTTTGACAAATTTTCTATCATTTTTGAAGATTTGAAAGGATCTTATAGGACCTATAAGGTGTAAGATATTTGAGGAGATTTGAATGGATTTTGAGGGACTTCAATAGATTTTATCAGATATACCAGAATTTCAGTAATTTTGAGAGACCTTGAAGCCTCTCAATAAGGTATTTTAATGCATTTTTTCTCAAGGGATTTCATAGCACTTCAAATATTTCATGAGATTTTAGGAGATTTCAGGAAATATCATTATATTTATGTAAGTTCACAGCATTCCAAGGGATTTTATAATATTGTAATAGAATTTCAATGAATTCATTTATAAGAATTGAGATATTGAAAAAATTTAAAGAGATTTTTAATTATTTCAAGGTATTTCCAAATATTTTCTAGAATACAAAGGATCTTTGGATATAAAGGAGATATCCACAAAACCATTGTTTTCTTCAAATTTTCGAAATTACACTTACCCAGAAAATCATGTAACATTTATCAAGTTTATCATGCTTTAAAGTACTTACTACATATACCCTTAGATTTAATGATCTGTAAAATTCTAGAATTAATAGTAGCACATAGAAAAGGGTTGTTATGTTATTGCATGCGGGAGCGGAGGGGTAAACAATTGTAAAAAAATGTGTTACTCAATTCATGGTACATCACAAACGGTCATCCATCCGTGCTCTAGCCGTGCTCGAAATTGCTTAACATCAGCGACTCGCCCGTCTCAACATTCGCCCCGAACCTAGGAACATTGGTTACTCAAGCGATATTCATAAGTTCTTTCTTTTTATCGCTGTAGCCATGATAAACTTGCACATTTGCATATTCATATTTATGGGCATCGAATTTTTCGCCCATTCACTAGAAATCTGGGGAGATTACGATATCCGTGTCAAAAAGTTTTCATGTGAATTCCTATAGGATTTTTTGCGAGAAACACGAAACTGAAAATTGCAAATCAATATTTTGAATAATTTTCGATATAATGATTTTTTTATGTTGGAAATTTTTTTTTAAAGAAAATTTCTGAATATGAATTTCAACGCAACTCCTTGCGAGAAACATGCATCTGCAATTTTCAAATCAACATCTACAATAGCTTCGAGATATCGATTATTAAATTTAAACAAAAATCACACAAATTGTTATTACAGATTCCGATAGGATTTTCTGCGAAAAAAATGTGAAACTCGAAAATAGGTATCGGGATTGTTTTTTATTTTACATCAAAATTATTCATAACTTTTCTCCATTTTTACTTCATGCTATTATTGATCTGAGATCTTTAAAAATTATCATCAGGATTAAAATCAGAATCAAGTTCTTCATCATCATTGTCGCTGGCGTTTTCTAGAACATCTGCAATGGTCGTAGGCCGTGGAATTTTTACTGGTACATGCTCTTCTAAATTTTCAAATTTCTGGATTTCGGAACCTAAATTGTTCTTGTAATTTTCCTCAAGAAAATTTCGTCGGTGGTGAAATAAAGCCGCATATTGTTATAGTAAATTGGGTTTCGTACGACATACAGAAGCACGCTTGAATAGCTTGTTTTGATTTTCTAAATCATTAGCAGTATTTATTGGATTAGAGCTATCAACGTACTGTCCAAAAATATGATTGGTCTTCAAGTGAACTGTGCTTTCATCAAGAATCTTCCCGACACCAATACACTGCGTTCCACCATCAGTAGAAATCCGACTTGTTTCCTCGTGGACATATTTCCTCATTTATGGTCACAAACTTGCTTTACTTTTAGAAAAATCTTTTAAAAAGTCTCTCTTTATCTTCTTTGCAGTACAATTCAAAAACAGTAATGGTTAACAGTAACAGTAATTCCTCAGTAAGTCGTCCCTTGTGATATTTACGTTTATTCAGAAACAATTCATCGGCTTATACTGTTTTTGCATCACCTCCAAGACGAACTTCGCAATGAGATGCAACAACTTCAGCTATCTCGCGACAATAGATGTAATAGTCAACACAGTTGATTTACGTAACTCCTCACCATCTTCAAGTTGACGCCATCCAAGTAATTGGTTCTAGACTTTTGTCACGAAAAGCTATGATGGCGAAATGATGGCGAAAGCTATGATTATAGCAAGAACTTCACGAATTATTATAATTCGACAACATGATCCATCGAAGAAAGTTCCCACTGATGGGTTTTCCATCCGCCGATACTGTTTAGAATTTTTATTTTCCGAGCCTTTTGAAGAACATCGCCAAAGCCATCCTAACTTTTTCTCTTTACTTAGTTCCACCTTCATTGGTGAATTACAACATGTTAGAGATGTTGACGATTTAGCTGGGATTGAACCTACTTCTTTAAAAAAAAAAAAAGCTCAATCATCGGTTCCGATGATATCAATATCAACGATGATAATTTGATTGAAACAAAATACAAAATTAATATCAGACCGTGTCTGCATTGAGCTCGAGACATAATTTATATTCTTAAACAAGCAAGTTATTTTTTAAATATGAATGAAAGAATATCAAAAATTGCCTATCGGAATGAAATTAAGAAATTACGTGCTTCCAAAAAAATTGTTAAAAAATCTATATCTCGAACACTATTCGAGATATCGATTTAAAACTTTCAGATTTGTGTTTCTCGCCAACAATCGTATATGAATCTGCATTGAAACTTTGTCGCCACGGATATCGTAATCTTGCTAGAGGTATTTTAACGAAAGTACTGTATTTCAATATTATTTTAGTATAAATAGACCGTTTGTCGATATCAGGACGTACTTTTATGTTTTTTCTTCTTTTTAACCACCGGAGGTCCTTTGTTGACTTTCAAACCTTTTGTGTGCCTCAACTGAATTGCAGAACAAAAGGAAAATGGCACGCGAATTTATCAACGTTCAATTTATTTTATCCTCAGTATAACTCGGTAACATTCTACGAAAAAGATTAGTAAGGTCTTTTATGTGGAACTGTCGTTTTATCGTTTATTATGAGCGGTTAAAAATATATAAACGGTTTGCATGATTTAAGTTCTTGACACTCGGTTTTGAAAAGGAAAGATTGAATTTTAGATTATCCAGCATCATCAATAGGGCGGAGCGAAAATGCTTAAATTAATCGAATCGTTTCAGCTAAGGGGGGAAAATGGTGGGCCAGCATCCAATAAATGGAAATAAAAATTTGAATCCGTTCATTCCTTCTGTTTCCTTTTTCTATTTAAAAATGCAAATTTTTGAAAATTGAAAAAATTTCTCATTGGCTTAATAATTATCGCGATTTTTGTTAAATACAGTTTCTACTAGTCAACAATAATAAAAAAAAACGAAAATAGGTTGTTTGCCTAGTTGAGAATTCTTGGAAAATGTGCACACATTTTGGAAAAAGTTAAATATGTCGAACCAATAATGCATCGAAATCAAACCAAAAAACATGCTATCATATTGCTTTTCCGGAAAATAAATTTTTTCGTGCTTTAGGAATTTTTGATTTTTTTTCGCGATTTTAACACGTTTTCAGCACTACAGAAATTTTTTTGCAAGAAATCAAAATAATGACCTGATTCTTTGGCTGGTGCTCATATAACTTTTATATTTTTTTGTTATTTTACACTAACAAAAACTGTGCATACAAAAAGTTCACTGAAATTTTCGAACGGATAGGATATTTGTTGAATTTTTCAAAATTTGAACCTTCATATCAAAAGAGGAAACAGGAGATAGGTATTAACCGATTTCAAATTTTCTCTACTTTTTCTTTGAACTCCAGCCTACAAATGTATTTCTTCAGTTGAAACGATTCGAATAATTTGAGCATTTTTACTCTTTCCTGATCATGCTTTAAATTAGAAACAAAAATTTCGAATAACCATTCATTTGTTGAAAGTTTTTGAACACCTAAATTCGAGCTTAATTTATATTTTGAGAAAGTATTATCAGTTAGTTTTTTGAGGTTATATAAATATAATTTTCCTACGATTCTTGAGAAAATTCAAGAAGATTCTAGAAGATTTCAGATGTGTCGAAAAAGAATCTTGGGAAGTTGAAAGAAAAAAAAAAAGCTTCAAAATTTAATTTCCAAATCTCCAGAAATCTACATCTGCGGATTCAAATTATTGTCATATTTCTTAAGCCTTATATCTTCTAATATGATTCGAATTTTTCATTATATTTTTTTTTAATTCTGCAAATTCTAAAAAATTATATTGAAATCGTCAAAAAATTTCTTAGACATAGTTTAAAACCTGCAAAACTTAAATTATTGTTTTAAAATAAAATCTTAATCATTTTAAATTCATCCAGAGATCTTATTGCTGGTTTGATTGGTTTGTTTGATTGATGACTTATTTGTTGCCTGGACCGACGTGTACGTATATACTTTATAAATTAAGATATTCTCAGTTCTTCTCCATAAATTGATTTTTCTCGTCTCATTAAAATCTGAAAAAGTTTACAAATTATAGTGTAGTAGTAAAATGTTAAGAATAGATTTCTTCCCCAATATTAAAAAATCATTTACAATTCTAATGATTTTCGACAAAAGATGATTGATATAATTTAAATTAGAAATTGCACAAACGGTCCTTCCAATTGACAATTATTTTATTTGGAAGGCATTCATTTTTCCATGAAATTTAAAAAGTATGAACATTGCTAAATTTGTGAAATTACCTCTTTTAACTGGCAAAATAAAAGAATACCAAATTAGTGGAAACACAGGAGCTTCATACCATTGGAGATTATTATATATGATTTTTTATGACTTCATATAGCAGGGTTAATTGCAGTTGACCTGTTATATCAGGGCAGCAGTTTTTCGTTGTAGAGCAAAGGCAGCCGGCGCGGCGCCTAGATGGTTATTTCGTTTTCACGAATGAAAAGTTAGAGGCGAAACATCTGGTACCAACATACACATGTACCATTATAACTTTGTTATACACAGTCAAATTCAAAAACACATGTTACTCTTAAATATCATGTTTTATAATACGAACCACCATCATTTTATACCATAATGTTGCGTTATGCTAGTACGACAATTGTTTACCAAAGATAAGCGCAAAAATATGTGATAATAAATAATTTCCTCAAAGCTGCAGTTTGCGGTCCACTTCAATCAAAATGATGTATATCGTACTAGGGTGACCCTAATTTTCCAAAATATTTTTTTTTCATCATCCCCCAGTTTTATTCAAGAGCCCAAAAAAAGACCTAGAAATTAGAGTAAAAATTGTTCATCTTAACCGGTGCGCCAAAGACCATGAAGTTTTCCATTGATTTTACATGGGAAAAGGGCAATTTTCCAAGTGCTAGTTCGGAGTTTCATATCACATGAAGGTTAATTATCACATTAAAATTTTTTGTTTGCAAGAATAATCATCAATGGTTACGTTTTTGATTGTCCCTCAATTTTGAACTAATTTTAAACTGCTTGAACAACTTTCTTGCAAATCATTGTTTTCTTGTAGAAGTTTCTAAATATAGGTATATTATAGATGCTATAAGTCTTATGAGGAATGTGAACAATGTTATTACTTGCTTGAATATTGTTCAAACTGTTTAAATGATACATACGTACTTCTGTAATCAAATTTATATCTCATTCAAGAAAAACAGGAGAAACGTATTTCTTTAGCAATTTTTCAACAACTTTTTTCTCACGTACCGTTTTTGTTTATAATTGCTTCCCTTACTTTTTGCAACAATTTTTCGTTGTTGGGATAATTTAATTTCTCTTAAAATGTGTAACTCTGAGCACACTATTTCTGTGAATTTTCACCAGCTAAAAAGAAACATGGTTGTTGAAGTCATATATATTTGATGTTCATTCGTGCTAAAAATTGAGCTTAAACTAAAAAAAAAAGTTTGACAAAGCAATTCGACTTTCTACCAATCAGTTGACTTTTCAAACAAAAATGCAGAAGTATTCTTCGTAATACATAAATATTTAACCAAATAATTGAATTTTTAATTCTAAAATATCCATTTTAATTTAAAGTGAAATAGTTAAGTTTTGAGTAAATAAACTTAAACGTCAACAAAAGCAAAAGAACAATTTTTCGACCAAATAGTTAAATTTTTAAACCAAGAGGAAACCTTCAGGCAAAAAAATGAATTTCCAACAAACAAGTCCAACTTTCATTCAAATGCTTGAATGTTCCATCTAAAAATATAATAATATGAAATAAAAAAAAGTTAAAATCAATAAAAAGGCACAATTTCAACACAATAAATTCATTTTTCACAAAGAAATTTTCTACCATCAAATACGAGTTTTTAACAAAATACAAATCTTTTCAACCAAATAGTTCAATTTTTAACTATGTATTGTTTAAACAGCTGAACAGTTATTTTAGTAAGTAATTCAACTATTTTCGGTACAAAACTTATTTTTTTGGTTAAAAAATCTGCTATTATATTTAGGTTCAGAATTTCAAAATCAACTAAATATTTGTTTAAAAATGCAATTGTTTTTGATACAGTTTTTATCTTTTTTGTTTGAAAATTTCTCCTTTCTATTAAAAAAGCATTTTTGTAGGTTTTAAATTGAACTATTTTGTAAGTCATCTTGTTTGGTCAAAAATTCAAATATTTTGTTGGAAAATCGGCCTTCTGGTTGGAAAATTAAATTTTTATGATAGAAAAGTCACCTTTTTGGTTGGAAATAACCTTTTCTGTTGAAAATTCAACTATACAACAAAACATTTGTATTTTTGCCTTGAAAATTTAATTTTTTTTTCAAGTTTAATTATTTCGCTAAAAATTAGTCTCTTTTGTTTGGAAGCTCAACAGTTTTATTATTGTTGCAGCTTTTTGGTTAAAAATTATTGTGTTTTTTTGCCGAAATTTTCATTTTTTGAAGATAAAATATAAAAAAACATACACTTAAAAAAAGAAAATTCTGTAAAAGAATTGCAGAGGAAGGCTTAAAAAGAATTGATTTTGGGAAACATACTTCTTTTTGAGCCATTTTGTAAAACAGTTTGACTTTTGTAGGAATATTTTATTATACATCTTTTCTTCAAAATTTAATTAACAGAGATATTAGGAATGTACACTACGTGCAATTGATCTCAAAAGTTTGTTTAGGATAATCTACAATTGTACTTGGGTGAGTTTTGTTTTGAAAATCAACTTAAAAATCATAGAGTTATTATTGTTATCAACAACAATAGTAAAAATTGTGATACACATAAATAGAATTGTAGAGAATCCTCCAAAGAATGTGAAAGGCCTTCATTAACAGGATTGAAAGAAAACTGTAGTTTCTCTCCGTAGGGAAAACAAGAACTAAAACTCTCAATAACTACTGCTTAACAAACAATTTTGAGCTGAATTATTTTTTTTCTGAAGCACACTTAGAAGCTTCCGTCAATATTTGCAAAAATTAATAAAATATCTATTTTGGTCCGTTTTATGAATCATTTTAAAAATTGGCGACATTTGAGATTGATTGTTCATAGGGCACATCCTTAAGTCATAGACTTTGATGCCGTTCTCAACAATTCGGTTCTTGTTCATTTGTAAAAAATCTTCTGTCAAATTATGGTTCTCGTTTTTTGCACTTCATTGCAACTTCTCTACTTGTAAATGTATTGATGAAATCAGATTGGTCATTAACATGGAATTGTTGACTCAAAACCGGTCATAAACCTAGTAAAGCACAAACGGCAGAACTTCTGTCACGTTCATAAATCGAACGTAAAGTCTCACTCTTTAAAGTTAACTTCACGTTTCGCGGATAAGTATGAACGCCCTATAAGAAGACGTCCTGAAGAGCGCCCGGTGTTTAATGGTTATGCCAGAGGCGTTAAGGTTTACGGCATATAAAAAGCAAGCTTCAACAGCGCAGTGGTGGCTCTGAATTCGGTTGGTGTGTACGGCACTTATAAGAAAACTGTCACACCTCTCTGTAAAGAAGAAGGAGAGGAAGAATCGTATAACGACGCGACGACAACTCGCGACGTTATCGGAAAAATGTATGAAAGAAGAGGTAACAGCAAAGGAAAAGATTTTGTAACGGAAATTGCATTTATAGCCAACCAATATCTTACTTTTAGAATTTGTCTTTGAGATCCACTAACTTGCACATTATTTTCCAAGCAGTTCGCAATATTTTTCAGAAGAAAAAACTAAGTACAAAACGACAATGCGGTAGGAAACTATTTATAAAGTTGACTACAATCCTTTGAAGTCTGAGTGGAATAAAATGATGGGATTTCTTTACTATAGTTTAATTATTGACATAATAGTGACATTTTCACTATTGTCAATTGAGCAAATAAAATAAGAAGCGATGGAAATGTTTTCCTTGGGTTATTAGCATACCATTCTTTTCGGCAAAATTGCCCAGCCTCATTCATAATCCTTCTTCATTTTATCCATTAGCATGCTTTTCAAAAATTAATTCATATTTCTACAAAATATGGAAGCTTTAAATATAACGTCTATAAATTATCATTTGCCTTTATTTTGATGTCTGGTAACTCTTGATCAAACTTGTATATTTTCCCGTTCTAAGGTAGTTTTAAAGGGCGAACTTTAAAATTTAAAACACAACATAAAAAGCAGCGACGCTGCGGACTTTATATAAAAACCATTAGTGAATACAATGGCGTCCGGCAAGGAGCATTCAAAAAATCGCATGCTTTTTGCATTACATTTGAAAAATCATCATTTTGAAATTTCTAAAACCACTTTCTACACGTTTCACACGTCACCACACCGTCTCCTAAGGCTGATCAAATCATTTCGATCGCTTTAGCTGCATTCTTTCCAATTGGGATGCAAATAACATGCAGTATCTCAAATGTTCCTTGAAAGACGCCGTTTTGTTGACTAATGATTCTTGAGCGGGATTCGACTAAGAGTTACAAGACATCAAATTAAAGGTCCCGAATCAATTTCTAGACCCAATTAGTAATTTCTTCGATTCGATTAGAAGTTTTTCACTCAGCCGGTAAGAAGGCGTAAATTAAAATTATTGAAAACTATTCCAAATACGACTGAATTTACACGCTTTCAATCCAAAACAATAAAGTTTTCTTCCTCTTACGTTCCGATTAATTTTCACTTAAATAGCGAATTCAGTTTAAACCCATGATGATTTCTCCGAAAAATTGTGAACACTTTAAGTGTTTGAAAACTGAAGTACAGTTCATCCGGTATGATTCTGTAAAGCAACTCTGAAGGCTGTAGTCGATTTCATTCTATTTGATTATTTTTATCAATAATTTTAACTACATCGGTAAAAATTACCCAGTATAGATTGACAACAAAAATTTTGAGTTTCACTTTTTTTTTCTTCTTGAAGAGAGAAATAAACTTCCTCGATAGGCTCCATAGCATGTCAAAGAACATTGAGAGAGAAACTCGGTTGAATTCAAGAAAATATAGTTCATATTAGGAAGATTATGATTATGTGAGTGTGTATTGGTATTTTTCAGAAGTTAATCGGAAATTTACACCATTGATGAAAATTGATAAAAAAATATCATACACCGCAGGCATGATTCCCGCGTATAACGTGCTTGTTTTCAGTAGCTTAAGTAGCCCTTTATGGGTTAGTGGTGTGAGCAGTACAATAATGGCCTCATTATTGTAGTCTACAATAATGGGGCCATTATTGTACTGCTCTCACCACTATCCACTATCCATTATTGTCCACGTAGCATTGGAGCATTGAAGCAATACTTATCGTATATTATAAACCTACTGATAAAGGGAGAGATACAGAGGGTGGTCGAAGGTGGGTTGAGGGGGGGGGGGGGGTAAATTTTAAAATTTCAAATAATCTTGAAATTTTTTTCGAATTTGAGAATTTTTGAAAATTTTTAAAAGGACCCCGCACCAAATGTACAGAAAAACGCCTTATGATAAAAAATTATTAAAAAAATGTCTTCTTGTATTTTCGAACCTGCAAACTAAAAATTTGAAATTAAACTGTCAGGAAGATGGACAGTTGTTTGACAAACACTTGTCCAAAGTTTCGATTTTTACATGTATTTTAATGGAAAAATGCTTATTTTAGCAAAATGTTTTTTTTCCTCAAAAACGCTATGATAGATTTGACTAAAACTCTTATATTTTGACGATCAGGCGTACCGAATCAAAAGATTCATACCTACGAACTAGAAAGATTAACGATTCTTTGGGTATACAGCATGTTTTTGAAGGTGTTTTTGTACCCTAAACATCCAAGTAACATAATTATGTAAATCATCATTTCTTAGTAACTAAAATCAACAGAGATTTTTATTCAACTGCTAGGGTATGAAACGACTTTCCAATAAGTGGAGTGAGCGTACATAGCAAGAATAAGTTTTGACCTAATTTTAGGGGATGTTTCCCCATCCCTTAAACAATTAGTCTGAAGTTCCTAACGCATTAATCAATAACGAAAAATAATTTTATTTTTAAATGCATGAAAGCTGCTATTTTATGACAGAAAATATTCCCGTACAACCCTAAAAACTTCTCAAAGCACTTTCAACCCCTCATCAGACATAAAAACCACCCAAGCTACCCCTAAATATTTTTAAAATCCAACAAAACCAAACTAACTCAAAAAACCGCCCAGTTTTTGCTGATAATAATTTAATTTCAATTGATGCCAAAGAGGCACACATAAAGTCTCATCCCTTCAGCACATGTAGAACTCACCCCAGCCACCCCCGAATGTTTTAAAAGTTCAATAAAATCACCCTAATTCAAAAATACGCCAGGTTTTTCTGATAATGTTTTCAGTTGATGCAAAAGGGACAAAAAAGTGTCTCAATCCCTCAGCAAATATAGAATTCACCCCAGCAACCCCTAAATAATTTTAAAATTCAATAAAATCACCCTAATTTCAAAGTACATCAGAATTTTCCTGAAAATGTTTTCAGTTAATGCCAAATGGGCAAAAAAATGTTTCAAACCCTCAGCACATATAGAACTCACCCCAGTCACACCTAAATATTTTAAAAATTCAATACAATCACCCTAAACCCAAAGTACGCCAGGTTTTTCCTGACAATGTTTTCAGTTGATGCCAAAGGGGCAAAAAAATGTCACAACCCCTCAGAACATGTAGAACTCACCCCAGTCACCCCTAAATATTTCTAAAATTCAATACTATCAGCGAAAACTGGGCGGATTTTGGAATTAGGTTGGTTTTGTTGAATTTTAAAAATATTTAGGGTTAGCTTGGGTGAGTTTTAAATCTGATGAGGGGTTGAAAGTGCTTTAAGAAGTTTTTAGGGTTGTACGCGCCTATTTTCTGTCATAAAATAGCAGCTTTCATGCATTTAAAAATAAAATTATTTTTTGTTATTGATTAATGCGTCAGCAACTTTAGACTCATTAAGAGATGGTAGAACAACTCCTAAAATTAGGTCAAAACATATTCTTGCTATGTACGCTTACGCCAGTTATTTGAAAGTCGTTTCATACCTCAGCAGTTAAATGAAAATCTCTATTGATTATAGTTACTAAAAAATGATGATTTACATATGGGGTAAAATTTCCCAAGTGTCCCCACCTAAAATTTTGTTGGCGCCTATCTTATTTAAACTCCGCCAGATTGTAGTGCTAGTGGACCTCTTTAAATTCTGTAAAGGGGGCCCACCTAGTATAGCGGGTTGTCAAGATACAGGGGCCCGAATTTTTAACGATTCACCCCGACTGCCAACATTCAATTGTACATAACTCCTGTTAAAGTTATCCAATTCAACTTTTAAATGAGGGTTTTCGAAAGGTATTTTAACAAGGTTTACAACAAAATTAATCGTTGAACGATAAAAAAATTATTTCACCTTGATTTTCCATTTTAAAAAACATTTTTGTGATTTTCTCCCAATGCGGAATTTTTGATATTTTTTTAGTTAGGCTAGAAAAAAAGCTTGATTTTTTCTCTTGAAAAACACTCCAGAACGAAAATGGGATGGCAAGTATTGGTTGAGTTGTAGAAGGTCATAAGAGCGCGGGTGCCCCGCGCTAACCAGCCACGGAGCTTCTAGGCGTGCTGTAGTGACTCAGTTGTTCTAATAATTGATAAAAATGATTTTTCAGTCAACATTTAACGAATATTTCATTTTATCCTTACTTTCATGTAGCTAGAGAACGATTTATATATTTTCTTAATTAAAATTTACAAATGGTTCCATTGTAGGAAAACCATAGTTAATAATAGAATCATTAACGATTTTGGTGGACGGTTCTCCTTATCTGTTACATTTCGAGATGGTTTTTAATAAGTCGTCTTGCTTCACACGTTTTGGTGAGTTTTTTTGGTGTTAATCTCTTTGCCTCCAACCATTTTTGACGTGAGTCTCCTTGCCTATCACATTTCGGAGTGCCTTTTTTAAGTGAATCCCCTCGCTTCTCACGTTTTGGGGTGCTTTTCGGGTGAAAGTCCCCTTGCCTCTCACTGTGTTACTTAAAACGTGATTTTTTATTCAGCTTAACGTTCACTTTGCTCTTCTTTTCGCGATCTCTTTGCAATTTTTCTCTTCGGGAAAATGTCATACTGTGGAGATGACGAATACTTTTTCAAAGTTAGAGTCGATTCTGAAGAGGGTACAAAGGAATGGTATTTTTGTGTGCCTAGCACAGTCTTTGCAGAGTCGAATCGAGTTTTAAGGTTTTCAGCAGTGGCGGCATGATTTTCTTTGGAGATGAAAAATACTACCGTTTCAGGCAAGTTTTTTTTAGCCCATTGATATAGAGCATCAGCAGTCAAAATCGGATTCTGAGACGACGCGTGGAGACTTGCACGTGCGGTGAGTCTTTTCAAATTGCCCCCAAAATGTGAAAGGCAAGGAGACTCACGTCAAAAACTGTTAAAGACAAAGAGATTAACACAAAAAAAAACTCACCAAAACGTGGGAAGCAAGACGACTTATTAAAAAGCATCTCGAAATGTAACAGATAAGCAGAACCGTCCACAAAAATCGTGAATGATTTTATTATGAACTATCGTTTTCCTAAAATGGAACCATTTGAAAATTTTAATTAAGATAATATGTAAATCGTTCTCCAGCTACATGAAAGTAAGTGTAAAATAAAATATTCGTTACATGTTAACTGGAAAATCATTTTTATCAATTATTAGAGCAACTGAGTCACTACAGCACGCCTAGAAGCCCCGTGGCTCGTTGGCGCGGGGCACCCGCGCTCTTATGACCTTCTGCAACTCAACCAATACTTGCCATCCCATTTTCGTTCTGGAGTGTTTTTCAAGAGAAAAAATCAAGCTTTTTTTCTAGCCTAACTAAAAAAATATCAAAAATGCCGCATTGGGAGAAAATCACGAAAATGTTTTTTTAAATGGAAAATCAAGGTGAAATAATTTTTTTATCGTTCAACGATTATTTTTGTTGTAAACCTTGTTAAAATACCTTTCCAAAAACCTCATAAAAAAGTTGAATTGGATAACTTTAACAGGAGTTATGTACAATTGAAGGTTAGCAGTCGGGGTGAATCGTTGAAAATTCTGGCCCCTGTATCTTGACAACCCGTTATACTGGGTGCGCCCCCTTTACAGAATTTAAAGAGGTCCACTAGCACTACAATCTGGAGGAGTTTGAATAAGATAGGCGACAACTAAATTTTAGGCGGGGACACTTGGGAAATTTTACCCCATATGCTACTTGGATGTTTAGAGTACAAAAACACCCCCAAAAACATGCTGTATACCCGAAGAATTGTTAATCTTTCTTGTTCCTGGGTATGAATCTTTCGATTCGGTACACCTGATCGTCAAAATATAAGAGTTTTAGTCAAATCTAAAATAGCGTTTTTGAGAAAAAAAACATTTTGCTGAAATAAGCATTTTTCCATGAAAATACATGTAAAAATCGAAACTTTGGACAAGTGTTTGTTTAAAAACTGTCCATCTTTCTGACATTTTTCTTTCGAATTTTTAGTTTGTAGGTTCGAAAATACAAGAAAAAAACTTTTTCAGAATTTTTTATCGTAAGGCTTTTTTCTGTACATTTGGTGCAGGGTCCTTTTGAGAATTTGAAAATTTTTCAAAATTTTGAAAATTTTTTCAAATTACAGAATTTTTTACAATTTTTTGAAAATTTAAGAAATTTTGAAGAGTTTTGAAAATTTTTGATATTTTTGAAAATTTAAGAAATTATTGTTTATAATATTGGATGTTGATTTTGGCTTTAGGGTCAGAATGAATAATTCAATTAATTTTTAATTGAACCAAACGTTTCGGTGCACAATGGTGGCCCTCATCAGTGGTTAATTTTTATTCTGGAAAAGACAGTTACAAAAATATCTCCCACTGAATATTTAAGAAATTGTTAGACATTTTTGAAAATTATAGATTTTTTCAAAAATTATTCAAATCCCCCCAGAAAATTCAAATTTTCAAAAATATCGGAAATTTTCAAAAATATCGGAAATTTTCATATTTTTCAAAATTTTTCAACAATTTTCAGACGGGCAAATATCAACCGGCTCAGTAAAAGTCTTGTTAACCGGCGCTAAAGGTGAACTGTACCGATTCGACTCACCACGTCAGACCCCCCCTGTGATACATGATAATCGGGGGAACAAAACTTGCAAATCATGTCCTTGGTTTATGAAGTATAATGTGCACCATGGAACTACGTATAATGACTGACTTAAATTCCTTGGCGCGCAATGTACTATTAATGAATTTGGATAGAAACGTTTTCATCATATTTAACTCAGACCGTCCTACCGGGACACTTTCGAATTCTCATTTCAAACTCGCAAGTCTTCAGTGTGTGTTTAAGCACCTAATTTCTTTGAATTAAATTAAAATGGTTTATTTTGAAGTTATCACAATTCAAAATTCTTTATTTGTTTGTTAATTATGTGTATAATTTCAGTACTTTTTATTTAAATTCATGAATTTATAAATTTCAAATTTCCAAATAAACACTAGGACGAACCGAAAATACAAAAAGTTCAAAAATTGAAAAAGGATAGTGCTGAAAAGTGGCTACGTGACATGACAAAAAATTGAATGATTTTTTTAATTAAAAGTGGTCCTACGGAGTTGCAATGGCGTTACAAATGTTTAATTTTGAGAATTCTGAAAAATTAACCCATGGGTACGAAAAATATGGTGATTTTTGTATGAACAGTTATTGGTGTCAGATGCTTATTCAAAATGTAATGAGTGTAAATTTTGTTTAAATAAAAATTTTTCGGAAATGAGCAAAAATTATATTTCTAAAGATTCAGTTAATTTTTATTGAAATTTCCATTTTGTGCAGTATTATGTATGACAAACTGTCTACCATTACGAATTTTTGTGTGTCTTACCCCTTTTTGGAAATGTACAAAGAGATATCTGAATGAAACTCTTAAAAAATTGTTTGGTCCTGACAAGCTAACCAGCACCCTGTTAGAACCCGAAAGAACTGGCTAGATGATAAGGAAGAAAATTGATTCTTCAGTCTTAATTTTTCATTTATGGTACTTTCATAGGCCCTGGATTTTTTGAAAATGTGCAAACAAATATTTAGATTGGACACTTAGCAAAATGTGTGGTCATGATGGATTAGTCAGCACGCGACAAGGGCCCAAAAAGACCTTCTGAATGAGACATTGGACAGTCTAGACAATGCCCTAACTAGACGAGAGTCTGCGCCGATAATTTTCTAAGCGGGTTTTTCAATAATTGATCGGCGAATAGAGGATGTTGATAAAAATTTAATGATAGAGGTATTATTATCAAAACTAAAAAAATGGTTTACTACTACTATAAATGTCTATTTTTCTGTTGAATAGTATTATTTGTTTCTAAAAGAAATAAGAATATGTATTTCAAATTATTTCGTTAACGACTCATGTACTGTTTTTATTTATGATAATTGGAAAAACTCTTAATTAAAATTTTCCAATTTCACAATTTGGCATGATTCGAATGAAGACATGAAATTGATAAATGGATGAGAACCAAACATAGAATTATTTATGTACTACATGATAGAAAATTTACTCACAATTATAGAAGTATGGGGTAATTATTTACAATATTTCAGGAAGATGAAAGCTTTTTTTTCTAATCTCCTATGCTTGAGAGCGGAAAACCCAAATCATCTTCAAGCAACTGTCAATCTCATAATTTTTACATCAATTTTGTTAAATAAAAGGATGAATATGTTTCACATAATATGTATACTTCGAAGAATTCATGCTTATCCAGTCGGAATTTTCAGCTCTACAATTGTATTAATTCTTCAATTTTATATACCACAATTGATAAATATTTTAAGAAAAAATTGTACAATTATAACTGCAGCAATTTCCAATTATACATTTCTTAAAGTCGAATTTGAGAATTGTTTAAAGTAAACATTTTGAATTATTCACAGTTTAACTTCAAATTTCAAGGGCTTTCATTTCAAAAGTCTGCTTTGAATACTTTAAATTATCAATTTTATGAATGAGAACGTTTTAACTTGAAATTATTCAAATCATCATGATCAAAAAGTGAAATCTTGATCAACTGGTTTAATGTTGAACCTTTCAGTTTGAAAATTTCTACATTTCCACTATTTACAAATATTTCAGATATTAATATATTTAGTTCTGATTTGCTCGAATTTATAATTGCCAAATTTTGAAGATTTGAATTTCAGATTGTTGACTTCTTACACCACCTGACCGGAAATGTTTCATTTTTTTGAAATTTTAAGATACAATATAAAATCCAATAATTTGAGCTCCGTGTAAATTTGCTAATTCAAAATGTGTAAAGGTCAATTTGGAAACTATTTCAGAATGATTTAAAAAGATTGTGTTTGAACACTTTTTTAAATTTGAGCCTTCGTTGATAAAACTTTAATTTTAAAAGTCTACTGCCTCCTTAATTATACTAATTGTAAATCTCTTTACAGAGAATCAAAAGATTTAGGCTTTGCAACACACATTCTGCATTTGGAGTTCGTACTTTTTATCAGGTTTTCCACTTTATAATTTGGTCCCCATGGTGTTTTTCACTGAAGTAACTTTTACTCTATCCTATTTTACCCTTTCGGACTTTCCTCAACTCGTTTTATCCCCATTTCGTTTATCACCTTACGCCATTTGATCCCATTCATTTTCCTTTATTCCACTCTATATCTATTCTGTTCTGTCTTAAGTTTATTTTGTCTCCTACCTATCTTATATTTTTCAGTGAGGGGCCGTCAATGAATAACGGTACCAGTTTAAGTGCGGGGGGGGGGGGGGGGCGCCAAAAACTACGGTTCGTAATAACGGGTAACGTTACGAAATTATATAACGTTCAGTACGTTTTCTAATAAGTAATTTTAACAAAGTTTGCGAATTTTCCGAGAGATAGCCCTGTAGCGGTATAGTTCAAATCCCTTTCTGCTAAGTTATTAATTTGCCCCTTGTTTTGAAGAAATTTCCCCTTTTCCCTCTTTTTTTACTGCTGAAAAGTGAACTTAATAAAACACAATATGAAAATTCAACCATTTACTGTTAAAAGTTAATTTTTTTATTGAGAAGTCTACTATTATATTTTTCGTTTGAAATGCATCGCGTTTGGTTAAGAATTTTACTATTTGATTGAAAATTTGCTTAGTTCCATGAAAAAAGAACTATATTGTGGGAAAGTCACTTTTTTGGTTGCTTAACTATTTTATTGAGAAATGGTTTTATTTTTGTTTGAAAATTCTTGTTTTTCCGTCAAACATTCAGCAATTCTGTCCAAAATGTATCCTTTTTAGTTGAAAATTCAACTATTTAATTGAAAATTCTCCTTTTTTTGTACAAATTAAATTATTTTGTTAATTGTTGAACCCTCCTGTTGAAAATTGATTTTATGTTGTTCAATATTCACCATTTTAGCTAAAAATATATATTTATCCGAAAAAATTCCCACAGTATCTACCAACAATAAGAAGTCGATTCCACCATAAACGGACCCCTACCACCCCTTCAAAAAATAATAACTTCACCGCTTGTATACATCTGTCAAACTTGTATGCCTAATAAAGTACACTATGAACTCTCTATGAACTACCTTCACTCTTATTTACCATTTTTAGCCTTTTTACCCCTTCCCCTCAAGGAGGGTGGAGAGGGTGGTCTTATTAGTAATTTATGTGCAGGGTATGTAAATACAAAATATGTAAGCTTGATCACCAGACTTGACTAGGGTATCCGGGGTTTTCGGGATCGCTGATTCCGAATCCAAGTTTCGGTAACTCCTATCACTTCAGAGTCAAGGTCATTTGAAGGGCAAATCATAAGAAAGGCGATAACAAAATCTTAAAAAATACATAGATAAGGTTTTGGGAATGCTGAATCCTTTGGGGTTTATTTAACAGCTTAATGGCAAGTAAATGGCATTTGATGTAAAGTAAAGGTACAGTCTTATCGAGATCCCTGACTATTGTAAGCAACAAAAAATCATATGATATGTGCTGTACCCGTACCTGTACCTTTATTGACATTAAATGACCTTTACTTGACATAAAGCTGTTAAATAAACCCCAACGGTTTCAGCGTTCCCAAAACCTTACATATGTATTTTTTAGGATTTTTTTATCGCCTTTCTTACGACTTGCCCTTCAAATGACCTTGACTCTGACGCGATAGGAATCAACGGACCTTGGATTCGGAATGATCGATCCCAAAAACACCAGGATACCCTAGTCAAGTATGGTGATAAAGCTTACATATTTTGTATTTACATACCCTGCTCATAAATTAATTATAACCACCTCCCTCCTCCTTAAGGAGGGGGGATTAAAAAGGCTAAAAATGGTAAATAAGAGTGAAGGTAGTTTATAGAGAGTTCATAGTGTACTTTATTAAGGAAATTCAGGTTTGACAGCTGTATACAAGCGGTGAAGTTATTATTTTTTGAAGGAGGGTGCGGGTGAATAGGGGGGGGGGGGGGGTCCTTTTATGGTGGAATTGACTTCTCCTTGTTAGTAGATACTGTAGGGATTTTTTCGGATTTTTTGCGACAAACAATTATTTGGGTCAAAAACCGGCCTTAGAAACCCCCCCCACCCCTTTAACAATTTTGTTTGAAATTTGTTTCTGTTTTTTTGTTGAGAATTAACTTTTGACTGAATATTACACCATTTGATTTTTAGCTGACAGTTGACGTTTGAATTGAGAAATTATTTTTTCCAGTTAAAAATTCATGTATTTAGTTCAAAATTCTTCTTTTTTGGTAGAAAATTAATCTTCTTGGCTAAATTCCATACTTTTTTGTTGGAAATGAAGCTGTTTGGTTTAAAATTATTCTTTTTTTAGTTCAGGATACAACTCTTTGGTTAGAAGTTCGTTTCTTTTTTGTTTGAATTGAATTATTTTTAATTTAAAATTAAAGTATTTTCTGTTTGAAATATCAACTAATACATGTTTTGTTGAGAATTCATATTTTTCGGTTTAAAAATCAATTACTTGACTTAAAGGTGAATCATTTTATGAAGAAATTATTTTTTTTCAAGATTCAACTATTAGCATGTAAAGAACTTTTGCTTTGATAATCCAACCATTTGGTTGACAATTTACCCTTATTAGTTCAGAATTCAACAATTTTGTTGAAGATTTAAAAATTTTATTGTAAATTTGCCCTTTTTGGTAGAACAATCATCTTCTTGTAGGGAAATTCAACTCTTTTATTTAGAATTAAACTATTTCATTAAAAATTAATCTTTTTCATTGAAAATTAAACTAATTGGCTTAATGATAAACCACTTTGTGGAAAATTCATTTTTTTCTTTAACTTCACATCTTTGGTTAACAAATTTAAGTATTTTGTTGAAATTTCATGTTTTTTGGGTACAAACTTTATCTGCTTTTTGAAAATTCATTTATTTGGTTGACGATTCAACTATTTTGTTAACAATTTGTTTTTCTCGTCGAATTTTGGCTGTTTGATTTTTTTGTTATAAAGTAATCATTAAAATTGAGAATTCAACTTTCTGCTTGAAATTCTTTTTTTATCTTTTGCTAGAAAATTAATCTTCTTGGTTAAAAATTCAGCTATTCGATTAAAACTTCAACTCCTTTGTTTAAAGTTTGATTAGACTGTTGAAAATTCCATTACTTTGGTAAACTCGTCTTTTTGGCTTGAAAATTCATCTACATATTTGGTTTATTATTCAACTGTTTTTGGTTACAATTTATTCTTATTTGTTTAAAAATTCGACTACTTAGTTAAAAGTGCATCTTTGTAGGCTAAAATTTCCACTACTGTGTTAGAATCTTCTTTTAAGTAGAAGGCTTACCTTGTCAAGGTGAATTGAATTAAAATAGCGGCCTACCTCAGTTAAGGGAAAATCAGGAAACATGAACACGTTCAAATTTGTTAGGGGGAAGAGCATCATAGAAAGGTCATTTGTCTTATTCGTGCACTGAGCCGCTTTGGACACATACTTACCGTATGGACTGACGAAAGCAACCAATGGCAGAATTGCGACAGCCGAGAACGGGAATGATAGATGTGAAACCGTCGTCTCGCATTCGTGCTTTCCCACGTCACTTAAATTCGTACCTATTCCTAAAATTCTCTTGCAACTCCTTATTCGCAAAATCCGGAACAACATCCTCGCTCCACAGTGAAATTGTGCAATTATTACGCCAAAAAATAAATTAGTCTAACTAAATTTATCTGGTGTATTGACCCCTTCTGGAAACTGTTTTTATTATATTTGACACAGAAGCAAAGAACAGATTCGAAAATTTGAATCGGTCTACAGCTCCAGTGAATCCGCAATATCAATCAGCCATTTCTGATAGAAACAGATCGAAAAGATTATTTGAACTCAACCATCTTCAACCTAAAAGTAGTTAAACTCCATGTTTCTTTACAGGAAGCATATTTATAATAATCTATGAGTAGTACAAAGGAGAATTTAACATATTGGAGAGACCTAGATACAACTTTCAAAAAACCCTACCTTTTGAGTTTTTTTAGTATTACGTTCAACCGAAAATTCAATCAAAGTTATGCGAAATACTTTTTAATATATCCTACAAGTTTTTTGTTAAATAAACATATATATTTTGTAAAACAAAGAATTCAATTTTACTTATTTCTAAAGGGACTCGATACTTTTTTCTATGAATATTCAAAATATTTAAAAACTATATCAAAGTAATAAGCAGTAAAGAAAAGACGCGTATAGAAATGCTTAATTATCCTTAATGACAAGAAACGATTTTCTGTTGTAGAAAAACCTCCAAGAAACGCGTAGTTTTAATTCATCAAATTATTTCAAAATACTTTCTACTCGGTTCTCCATGCCGAATACAACTTTTTAGAAAAGAATTCAAAATATGTAAAACAAATTTCCCAAATTTGAATGTTGCCTATTCCAGAAAGAGGGCTATAGTTTATTTTCGCTTTAAGTATGAAATACTTTGAGATCATGAGAAAAAAGTATGCTGCAAAGAAATGTCAAGTGCAATATAACTTTCAGGTTGAAAAAGATTGAGGACCATGATAGGCGATCAGTCTTGCCATAACCGACTTTTTCCACTGTATATTCACTAGGGTGGTCAATATTTTTTTCTCTTGAATTTTCGTTCTTATCCCCTTGCTCATCCCCGCAAATTGGTTGGAATCAACAAAAAAATTAATGCGTTCTTCATAAGAAATTATATTTAGAGGTCCTGCAAGCCCCATGGGGTTTAACACGTATTTTCTATGATAAAAAATACGTTTTTGTCAATATCAGGTTATCGAGTTCACCTTGGAGATTTATTTTAAAAATTAGCAATAGAATATAAAACGAAAATTACTTTTTAAATTTCACCCACATCAGTCTGATTTATATGGTCCCAAAAAATCCCAAAAAGTGACAAATGATATGTTGCAAGTTTTTGGCGCTAATTTTTTTTTTTGCGGCCTAGTTTAGGAAAAATTGCTTCTCATACATAAAATATCACTTTCCAATGATGATAAGGTGCTTAAGTAAATTGTTTAAACAATGAATTATTTTTCATATGAATTTTCTTGCCGAAATTAATTAAAAAGTCACGGTTTTTTTCGATTTTTTTAACTTTTCAGTTCGAGTGAGGCAACAGTGAAATAAAGTTGACAAAACTGATTGTTGAACTATTTAGTTTTACTTATTATAATATTCTCTTAAAACAATGCGAGAAATATGCAGTTTTTTTTTCTAGAATGGTCAGTTTTTCTTTAATTCTTCAGTTATGAACAAATATAAGTGAATATCAAGAAGAATACATTTTTAAATAGTATTCCATTTTTTCGAATGAAGTATTTTCACTGATTTTTTTATGTTTTAAAAATAATAATTGAAACAAAAAGTCTATCCTGCAGTAGAGATAGAAACAAAGGATGGAATAATGAGAGTAGGTGGGAGGAGTGGGTCTGTAAATATTCTGTATAAATTTTGTTTCTAATTACAAGAAATTTATTAGAGAGCCTTGAATGAAAATTTTAAACTGTTTACTTTTTACTATCAGCCCATCACCCCCTAAAAATAAAACTAAAAATGAAACTGTTTTTGGTTGAAGTTTAATATTTTTTGTTTAGGAATTAGATTTTTTTTTTTAATTCAACAATGTGAATAAAATCCAACTATTTTGTCAAAAATGTTGATATTTTCTTGAAAATTCAAGTGTTTTGTTAGAAGGTAATCTTTTTTATTTAGAAAATTCGACTATTTTATTAAAAATTCGTCCTTTGTTTTTTAAAATTATTCTTTCATGGTAGAAAAGTCATATTTTTTGGTTAAAATGAATAAATAATCTTGAAATTTGGAAATTTTATTTTGACATTGTTTTATTTCTTTGATAAAAGATTTTGTGTTAAAAGTGCTACACAAAATAAAATGCTGGTCTTTGAAAATCAATTGTCAGGAAAAATAAAAAATTGGTTAGAAAAGTGTCATGGTGTCTGAAAATAAATTTTTGCAAGCACCTTGCTGACTGATGTAAAATTAGAGAATTGAAAATTTCAGACAGTCTTGGATTTCTCTTTCGGTCATAATTTTACACGGTCGATTGCAAATGCACATGCACGCAGTAGAATGATGAGCCCATAATACTCCTAGGAGTATTTTGAACGCATTATTGCACTGCGCGCATGCGCATTCACTCCTGTTGTGTAAACGGCTATTTTTAAAACTAAAGTGGCGATGACGCAACACCTAAATCATGCCTGCGTTACATAAAAGTAATTACTCTCTTAGAATGCAAGAATTAAATTAAAATTCAGGTGATCAAAAGTCTATAGGTACTGAGACTCGAACCCCCGGCACAGGGTCGCAGATTAATAAGCACGCCTGAACTATCACGACCAAATTGGCGCCTAAGTTTAATTCTCTATCTGAAATACTCTAACTGTAGTGAAGATCCTCAATATACGTCAACTGTTGAATAAATTGTTCATTGCAGCTGAATGCTCAATCCTAGATTTGGTTAAATTATTACACAAGTTTAAAAATTTATAAAAATTAAACAACAGTATCTGCACAAATCTTTTAACTTATTTTCTTAGAAAAAAAAAGAAAAAAATGAGCCTGAATTATTATAATTTGCAAGGGAGTCTATATATAATGAAATGAAAAAGTATACTTTATTTGATTAACGTCTCGTATTCTCTAAGCACCTGGAGGATGCTCTTATAAAAAGAACGCGCTAGGTGGCTCAAACGTTAGTAAAGTTGTTCTCTTCGTCAATGTGTTAGCTTCTCTTTGCCTTGCAATGAGTCTCTTTTCAGTGATAAAAGCGACCGCGAATATTTGCATGAGAGTCATTAACTAAATCGAGTACAATTTGCTGAAGGAGAGACAGATCTCTGTTTGCGCGTAACGGAAGTCACGAGTTTGTTGTGAACATTCGCACCGGAACTCAATGCGGGTTTACAAAGGAAGTGGTCGGAAAATCGTAAATGGTAGGAGAATTCATTTCCTAGAGGAAATGGATTAAATGCTTTCAAATTCTTTTCGAAAAGTATGTTCGAGAATATCTTTCTAAAGTATTCAATGCTTTTGCTATATGAGTAAAAATAAAACAAAATCAATACAATTCGCTTAGAAACTTTTTGTTTAAAAAAGGTATTTCGTATCAAAGTGAAACACTCTTTTTCTATCAGTTCTTGAAATTTCGCAAAATACGCTGAAATATTTCGAATCCTTTGGTATCACTTCAAGTTATGAAATCTATTATACGTACCCTAAGATATTTCAAATCCTTCAAAATATTTTGAAATCATTTTGAATTTTTAAAGCTCTCAAAAATTCCTTAACATTCTTAAAAATATTCTGATGCCTTCAAAGTTCATAGAATTATTTTTAAATTATTGAAATCGATTGGAAATTCCTTGAAACAGTTTTAAATGCCCTAATATAATTTTACAAAAAAGAATTTAAATGCTCTTTATGTTCACAAAAATCAGTTGAATATTTTGACAATTTTTGTCACAAATTTGAACTGGATTTTTGAATAAATAAGGGCTTAAATTCTCAGAATATTTGATTTACTGAAAAGTTATATAATTTCTGGAATAATAATAAAAAAGATTTTGTTGAATTTAATTTCTTCAACTTCAATTCTTGAAATTAATTTGTTATTATTGAATATTATTATAACTGGGGGTTATTGGATTTGCGATGATTTTTGACGTAGGGTGAAGAGGGTTCAACGCAGAATGTAACATTACACATGAAAAACATAAATGTGAAGAATAATTTTTTTCAAGGTTTGCAATGATAAAAATTAGTGATTTAATTTTTAAAATAAAGCATCTAAATACTAACTGTACGCTCTTTCCCCCTATTCCCCTCTTTCCCTTTTTTCAAAAGAATTCCTCTTTTTGCTACTACATACCATTTTTCGTTGAAAGTTAATTCTTTCAAATGGAAGAGTCTTATTTTATGTTTATGGCTTGGAAACCATCTCTTTTGATTAAAAATTATACTATTTTATTCAAAATTTAACTATTCAATTGAAAAAAAGGTTTCAGTTGAAAATTCATTTTCTCAAATCAAATTTAACTAATTCGTTTTTGACTGAAAACTTATCATGGTTATTAATCAACTATTAAATCTGGCATTGAAAATTCAACTACTTGGCTGAAAGTTGAAAAAAGTTATCTTCCTTGCCGAATATTTAACTGCTTTGTTGAAAATTCGTCTCTTTTGTTTCAGGATGTGATGATTTGTGACGGTGCAGGGGAGAGGTGGAAAAAGTGTTCAAAACAGTATTACGTAATGTTTGAACGGCCCATATAATATGTTAGCTACAAATAAATGGTGTAGAAGAATTAAAGATTTCAAGTCTCATAATTTTTTTTACCCACCAGATGTCAATTAATCCTTGGAGAACGTTTTTCTCGCTTCGCTAGTTTTTACGAGGTCATTTTTTAGCAAACCCCTTTCCTACTTCCCTCCCTCGTAAACAGAATCCAGCCAAAAAGGTTTTACTCAAGCTTTAAGACTACTTCAATAAAATCCAAGTGACTAATTATTTTCAAAGTTCTAAATGCATTAAAATAAGAAGACTCAATTTTTTTTACCCTGCAGTGTTCAATCATCAAACATGAAGGTTTTAAAATTTAAATGTTTAGCCGTTCGTATGGGCTTACAACAATTTGATAATAATGAATAACATAGAATCTTACAATCATTTCCTACACATTTGAATTGCTGAATATTATTTGAAGATTGGCAGTACATAACTAGATGACCAACATTTTTTCGAGAACGGGGTTATTGCGTAAAGAATTCCTAAGAAATGAAACACCGTTGTGTTGAAAAGATTTGTTCCGAATTCTCATTTTTTGATGCTGTGATAAAAAAGTGAAATTAAAATTTTATTTAAAATTTCAGCGTAGTTTTTCAACTCAATAATACTTTTTCCATCCCTTTACGATATTTTTTAGCATTATTATTGTTTATTGGGGAAAAACATTATTTTTTCTATAGTCCTTGTACCGAACAATTGTCTATCTCAGTGCGATACCATTAGTGCAAAACCGCCACACTAAATTTTAAACTTCTCAGAACATGAAAATTTGTCTATAGCAAAAATTCGTTATTTTGACTCAGCTTTTGAATATTTTGGGAGCAGGTTTTTATTTTGGTGGAAAATTGAAAATTCGATTTTCAATCGCTACCGAAACCCGACTTGCAAAACTTGTGAAATTGTTACCTTAAAATTCTTAATTCTTGGACTTTTACTTGGAGTTCGTTCACTTTTTTAGACAAAAACTTGTTTTTCCTCATTCAGAGAATCAATACCTCGCGACTGAGCTTTTATTTTCAGTTTCCAGTGAAGATTTCATGTTTTATCGCAATTCGTAGCCCAGCCTGTTTAAATTTGTGGTCAGTGTGACTTTGAGTCAACTGATAGGTCTATTTTCACGAAAATGGATACATTTTTCTTATAAAATTTTCTTGAACTCAAATCAGCAACAAGTCATCTTGGAAATTGACTCCTGTCTTATAACTAAACGGTGTTTTCAATTTTACAGAATATTTTATCGCCCTCTCGAAAGATTCTGATTTTGTTGGTTATCTATAGTTCTGTGCTGCCACCTTTCAAATAATAAATTTAATCAATTTTTCACACGATCCTATATCGAATATTTGACATATTTTCAACATTTTCAAGTATACTGAAATAAATATTTCAATTGACGTCAATAATAATTTGCACGCATATCTGGCATAGATAAAGTGTTATATGGAGATGCTTTTACAACCTGTAACATCTAGGATATAAATTTCGATCGTAATTGATAATGCATCGAATCCTCTCGTGGTACTGCATAGTTAAATGCCTTCCATAGTAATCATGATTTCCCTGAGATAGAGAACGATAGATAGCGCTTCGACGATTTGCATTAATGACCGATTTGTATACCGACATGATGATTTATATAGACCCTTACGGGTTTTCCCATTTGTCAATATTGTACTTCTATCGGATCACATCATTATCCGGACAATTTTTTTTTTATGAATACAAACACAGTTGGAAACTGCCATTTATCTCTATTTTACTGAACTCTCGTAACTCTGGTCTTCCTTTATTGATCCTCCTCGATTCCCAAATAGAAATAAAAATATTTTCTGGATCGAGCAGAATTATTTTTTATCTCTGCATAAGAGTAGTTTCATGACCGAAAATATCGGTCCAGTTCTAATTTCCAAATCTAAACAATTATTGTGTATTTTTTGATGAAATAAAAAATTTTCAAGTTGCAAATGTCTCAAATTGAAAACGTAGGGCTCTATTTTTTTCATTGGAATACTTCATTTTTCTGCTTTAAACTGAAGAATATTTTCATCTCTATATCACTTTAAAAAATACTCTTGCCGTACCAAGTCTCATCCTTTTAAATATGAAAACTTTTTTTTTTTAATTTAAAAATGATTTTTCGTCATAGTTATGAAACTAAAAAAGGAAATTATTAGAGGAAAAAGGCACATGTATAAGACATATTTTGATGTGTCAGGACAGAAGGAACCCCAAGAAAATTAGACTGAAAGATAAGCTTCCTGCATAATTGTCTAAAAAACGAAATTTCTGCATTTTCAAGAACTGTTAGCAAACAACCACAAATCAGCAGAATAAATTTCATTTCTTAATCCACATCTTGATTTCAAGACCTTCAATTTGAGCCATCTACGAAAAGAATCGGACTACTAAAAAAGCTTATATCACACGAGTATACTCGTAATGGTCTGAGAACCGAAATTTCTTAATTTTTTTTATTTTCTAACCTCCGATAACAAAAAATGTCACTATAATACATAAAATTTAATTTTTAATGAGCATCTACATGCCAAGACCTAGAATTCCATAGTCGTCTTAGAAACTGAATTTCCTTACTTTTATAATTGTTTATCCATTGCTAACAAAAATCCATTTTATGAGACAGCAAATTTCATTTTCCAATGCATATCTGCATGTCAAGACTTTCAATTTGAGCCATCCCAGAAAAAATCGGACTAATGGAAAAGCTATTAATATGCATTGGTTTAAACAAAATTCCATTGTTTTTCTTATTTTTGAACCTATCATCATAAAAAAGCATCACTGTATCATAGAAAATTTTATTTTTCAATGCATATTTGCGTACCAAAATCTTAAATTTGAGACGTCCGCCAAGAAAATTGAACTAAATGAAAAACTTTTAGTACATTGGGCTGAACAATACCATTTTCCGATATTTCTGATTTTCTGCTGACGACATAACAAACAATTATATGACATAGCAAACATCATATTGTAATGTGCATACAATTTTCAAAACGTTCAACTTAAGCTATCCCTGAAAAATATTGGAATAAAAGTAAAGTTTCCAACATAGTGGTTCAAAAAACAAAACTTCCTCATTTTTTATATTTCTTAACGACTGATCACAACAAACAACAATTAAATATACTTATTCTTAAATATTATTAATATTATTTTTCAATATTGTAAATATTATTTTTGAACCTAAATGGCCATGACAAATGCTTCAATTAGAACCATTTTCGAAGACAATATATACAAAACAAAAGATTCCAGCAAAGTGGTCTCAAGAATCAAATTTACTCATCTTTCAATCTGTGACAAGAAACAAAAATTGGTATGAAAAGCAATTTTTTCACATATGCATGCCACAAACTTCAATTTTTTGTCATCTTCGAAAAAAATAGGATTTATACAAAAGTTTCCAGAATAGTTGGCTAAAAAACAAAATTTCCTACTTTTTCAATCTACAAACACAAAAAATGAGTAGGAAATAGAAAATTTTATTTCTCAGGGCACATCGACATTCTAAGACCTTCAATTTGAGGCATCTTCGAAGAAATCGGGCGAATAGAACAGTCTCCAGCATATAGTCGACTAAAAAATGAAATGATCTCATTTTTTTTAAAATATCTAATCACAAAAAAATAGCAAGGCATAGAAAATTTAATTTTTTATGACACATCTACATGCGAAGACCTTCAACAATGTTTACCATACTATAACAACATTTCTAAGATAATTCTTTTTTTTTATTGAGGAATATTCATAGGATTTTAATTTTTCATTCTCTGCAATTTTAAGATACATATATTTAGTATTTATTTATAAAATCTGCTCTAATTGCAGCATTGTAGCCATAATAATATTAGATAATGACGAATTAATTTCAAGACGCAAAAGAGAAAAATAGTTGACACATAACAAGGAAATCAGTTAAGATGGTTCGGACATGTTGAAAGAATGAAAGATGAACGACTTACAAAACAAGTGTATAAAGGTAAAGTTAATAGCAATATGCTCAGAGGCAGATCGCGGAAAGGATGGTTAGAATGTGTGAATGAGACCTTAATCCGAAAAGACATAAGAAGCTATAGAAACAGGAGAGCTTGCATGAAAAAATGCATGGACGTGAAGGAAGCTGGAGAAGTATGCCAGGACAGGAAACCGTGACGAAAAATAGTTTATGAAAAGAATGTGAGTAGAGTGAATGACGCCTGAAATAAGAGAGCTTGGATACTAATGGGCCCGAGTGGAGACCTCACATAACAATCTTGCGAGGCTCTTCACTCGGGGTGATCGCTAGAGAGTGTTATGAATCGAACGTGTTATTTAAATAAATAACACGAAAAATCTAGATCAATCTAAAAAATCTATAGCTCCTTCCCCACATTAATATTTTCCAACCGAGCGAGTCACGCCTACCCCGAAAATGAAATTGTTTAATGGTATTATAATAATAAGTTAAATGAAACCTTATTTTTTGTTTATTTATTTTTTGTGTAAAGCAGTTTTTGAGCGGCCCCAGATTTGTGAATTTCAACATCTGGAAAATAAACAATAGAAAAATTTCATCTATTAAATTTAATTTTTACTCTTGGGCGATTTGGTACATTTCATATAAAGAGATTGTATTTTCGTTTGTTATTTTGAGCGTCTAAGGAATGAGATTTTGGAAAGAAGGATTTTTATCAGTTCGATAAGGTATTGATAGGAAAACGTGAGAAGCAATTGAAAAATAATGATTAGGTCAGACGTGACCCACGTGAGTGGCCATAGTGGAAAGAGGGGAATGATCGGTTGTGGTGGAGGTGTTAAGGATGGCCAAGCATTCGACCTGCCCTTTCCTGTCGTGTGGGGTGAAGAAAAATGTTCTTCCTGACTGAGCTAACCACCCGTCCCTTGGAAAGCCAACTATCGATGTCTGTCGATGTCCAGCAGAATGATTGGCCTTCCACAGAAAAAAGGTTCAGCAACCCTTAAATTTGGAAACCTTCTACCACTGATTTGCTTCATTTGATATTGTCAAAGTCGCATTTTTTATAAGCGAAATCCTAATTTTAGACTTTGTTGATTCAAAAAGTGTTTTAGCAGGGTGGCTAATCAAGCTTGAAAAAATTTGAACTATGTCCCAGTTTTCCCAAAGAAAAATTTCATTTTTCATGGTTGACTTCTTAGCCTTCATGATAATTATTATTCAATACGAATTGCTTCATCATGTGAATTTAAACAAAAATAATATATTTTAGAATTCCAAAATCAAATATTGAATGTGAATTATCGTAGAAGTTACTTCACAGACAAAAAAGCTCTCAAAACAGGGGAATAGGGTAATTTTTTAATAAAATAGAAGAAAAATAGGCGAATAAATTTTTCTCAAATAAAATTAATGTAGGTGCTATATTCATAAAATTTTAAGCAGAAATGATTGCATTTTCAACAACATAGTGCAACTTGCAACTAAAAAATATGAATTTCCAACAAAAATGTTAATTTTTAACTAAATAGTTGAGTTTTCAACCAAGGAAGAACTACAACTTTCTAGCATTGATCCAAGAGAAGATAGTTATGAACAATAATAAACTGGTTGAACAATTATGCTTGTTAGTCTTTATAAAATCTTTTTGGATTTGCTACAAATTCACAAGTAGAACACTTTGTTTGCACCAAGAATCTCGAAGACTACCTATTTCATTTATGTGAACACCAGTATACAATCATACTTTTCGATGACAATCTGGACCAGGAACCATGTGTGTTCCTTGGAAATCTAATTTCACACTAAACATATGAGCAGAAAATGCGGTTTTGATTTCGAAAAACAGTAAATAGACAGTTCACGAGTGACTTTTTAACTGAATACAATTCAAGATACACACACAATTTCGGCTGTGTTCGAGAATTTCGGAGACTTACGACAAAGCGTCACTTGAAACGCGGACTAGATTATAGCAACAAATGCAGAATACCAAGAACGCGCCGTGCGCATGTCCCAGCGCGATTAAGTCAGAGTCAACTTGAAATTCAGTAAGGCATACTTCTTAATTTTAGGTAACGAAAGCCTAACATATTATTTCAGGTTGCCTTTAACTTACTTTCAGAACTGTATATTAAAAAATAGATGCATAGCTTATTCTATTCCAGTCGAGAAATGCTTATTCCTCATTTATGATAAGTAAGTGTATTATAAAAGATCGTGTGTATACTTAAATTTAGTTACTTTCTCATTTCAAGCCAAATTTTAAATTTAGTCAAATATAACTTCAAGTATTCGTTTTTACTGTGATGGAAGAACCATCGAAAAGTAATAATTAGCGCCAAAAACTAGCAAAACCCAATTTTCATGGGGTTATTTTGGGACCATACGGGTCATGCTGGGTGAAAGTGTAAATTTTAGACGTGTAAGTAATGCTTTCATGAAGGGTCAATACAGGAAGCATTCCTATTGGTCAATTACTATTGAGGTTACTTGATTTTTGGAAACCAAGGGGCTGGTATACCACTTTAACAAAACGCATTTATTTTTTTGTGAATTTGAGCAAACTGGGGGGCAGGGGGGGGGGCTATGCAAGAAAATTCGAGAAAAAATTTCAATCCATTTTTGGACCACCCAAGTGGCTGCTCTGGTTCAAGACGAATTTGTTTAAAAACATCATATCAGAACAAAGTTAAAAAAATATAAATAGAGGACAAAACTTCCCAATTGAAAATTTTAAACGCCTCTGGGGTGGTTTATCACAACGGTCGGAACCTGGAAGAAGCAGAAGGTGAAAACGTCCCCAGGCATAGTTGAAAATTTTTAATTAGGAAAATTTTTGCTTTTGTGTCTTCGAAACTTTTTGCATAATTTGAAGTTTTTAGTTTCTTTGGAAGAAATTGATAAATCGACTAAATCATTTGAAATCGTGAACTCGTGTTGAAAAAATTTTTTCAGAGGAATTGAGCCATGGTTCTAGAAGGTTTAAAAATAGATTAATGTGACGGGAGTCCTTTTAGTCCAAAATCCAATATATTGATTAATGAAGGCTTGACTTCCACAGAGAGTTAATGACTTTGCTGACTAATAGAGAACATTCCATCAAAGAGTTTCCCTTTCAAAGGATGAATTGTGAAAGGAATCTGTTGGTCAGCTTCAATGACATGTCATCTGTTAGACCCTAGGTGACCTTTCTCGTCATTAAACCACGACAAAGAGAAGTATGGTAGCTACTCCGTTTCGACTTTCTTGTGTACCTATCCCCTTAAATCACCAAGAACCCTAATGACCCAATTAAAATGGTATAATTTCATTTGCAGATAGGAGCACCCCAGCCTCTCTTCTGGTAGATCCTGAGGGATTGACACCTTTTCCCCTTGAGATCCCTCCTGGCTCTCCAAATAACGCAAACATGCAACCAGGAGTTGGGTATTAACGCAGGAAAATTTATTGCTTAGTTAGGATATTCGCACCATCCAATTAACCTGATTAAGCTAATTAACTGTCGTAACGAAATCACAGAACTGAGATTGAATGCACCGTATACGTTTGTTAACCATTTGTAAAATCAGATATGCTAGATACTACTCATAACTAGCAATTAGGAAAATCATCTGGCTAAAAAAGTTTGACAGGATTTGATAGAAAAAATTAATGCTTTTCAATCCGTTTTCTGCATAAAGAAATCTTACGAATTTCCATTATATTTCTATCAAACGCTTTCGATAGAAAGTATAGATCAAAATGCGTGAACAGATACTATTAATAATAATAATACATTTTTATACACTTCTTTTAGATGAAGCCTATACAATTTTGTGTTCAAATATTAAATCCGTAATTCCTGTTCATTTGAATATGTTTTTTTGCTGTGGAAAATCAAATCATATATGATGTTCCTCATTCCGGTATACTTTTTTAAAGAAATCGATCTTGGGAGTTTTTATCTAACTCTATCTGTTGAGAAATCTTATACTTTTTTATCGACATTTTTCCATTGAAACTCTATCAAATCTTATCTTCCATCTCATCCAATGTCAATAAATTTTGAAAATTTCTATCAAAGTCTATCCGTTGTAAAATCTTATACTTTTTCTATCAACAATTTTCCATTGAAACTGGATCGAATCTCATCCACACCAGACTAGTATTACATCATATCTTTCAGAACCTAGAAGATTTCTATCGATTTCTATTCCTCGGAACATCTTATAATTTTTTTTTCAAAATATTGTTGTCAAAATTTCATTGAATCTTATGCAATGAGACAATTTCAAAAGAAGAGTATAATATTTTTGTATGGATAAGATTTGATAGAAATTTTCAAGATTTGATACAAATCCGAAGTGGATAAGATTTGATAGAATTTCGTTTGAAAAACACTCAATAGAATAGTATAAGATTTCTCGACAAATAGATTTGGACGAAATCTTCCAAAATTTTGCAACATAGGATATTATGCAATACGATTTCATAGAGTTTTAATGAGAATCTATTGACAAATAGTATAAGATTTCTTAATCGATATAGAATTTTATAGAAATGTTCGAAATTGTATCAAAATTTCTCAAATTATGGAAGATAGGACTTGATACAATTTCTGCATGGATAAGATTTGATAGAGGCATCATGGGAATATGTTGATTGAAAAGTATGAGATTTCTCGAAGTATATATTTTGATAGAAGTATTTTAGATTTCAAAACATAAGATTTACGTTTTAATACCTATAATATGCTCAAACAGCGTCTCTAATGAACCGATTAGGAATAAATTATTCATTATTCTGAAATCTCAAATAATTTTTTCAATTTAATTTCATTTTCAACCACCTATATTTAGTTTTTTAGAATAATATATTATTAATTATTAGGCTCTTCCTCAAAAACAGACTTTGTTTCTATTTATAATTTATTTAGAGAGCTATAATCTAGTGTTGATAAGCTTCTTCACGGAAATTGTTAAAAATTTTCTAAATATTACTGAAAAGAAATGTTTCCATTCTTAATGAACGCCTAACTCCCATGCTGTCCAGTAATTGCTGCTTCCTCATAGAGGAAGCTTTGTAATGTTCACAAATTCAAAAAAAAAGTATTTGTTTAATTGAACGTTCTCCAATTGAAAAATGACTAATGCAATGTTCCAAAAAATCGTCCGCATATGTGTAAACACATGTATGTAAGGATATGTGTGTGAATGAAACACTTTACTGTGAAAGCGATCATTTGAAGACGGTTGCAGATTTTATTAAATTTGGAGTGCTTATTTTTACCACTAATATCTTAAAACTGACGAAAGGATTTTTTGAAATATGTGATAACTTTTTGTTCAGATGTATATATTACCTATAATATTATTCAATTGTATTGAAGAGTAAGGACGTTATAATCATTCATATTATTTGAAAAATCGATGTAAAACTTCTCTCATTTGCATCATTAAAAGTTTATGCAAGAATGGAAAGACTACTTGAATCGAGACGAATCGATTGACCTATAATATTAAAACATTTTATTGAAGAGTGAGGAATCCATTGTAGAATATGTTATTTAAAAATTTGATTTTTATAGTACAAATTTCCTAATTCGCATAATTTATATTTGATGCGAAAATAGAAAAGATTAGCTGATCCAAGACGAATCGATTGACCAATATAAAATTCATCAATTTCATTGATTATCAGGCAGTAGCACTCTGGCTTCATAGCTGGAAGATTGCGTGTTCAATTCTCACTGTCTGCACTTTTTTATTTACTATAATGTTTATAAATATGACTTCTCTCAGTAATCATCAGAAGTTATGCAAATGATAATTTTCCCGACGTCATATTGTATTTTTTTGCAAAGAAAACGATAAAGTCTAGAAAATCAGGTTTACCGTGAAAAAATGCATTAAAAACTATTATTTACATAATTTTCGAAGATTACTGACAGAAACTATATTTAAAAACATTTCAATAAGTAAAAAATGAAAATAAAATTTCAAATCTCGCAGGCAGTGAAGTCAAACACACAACCTTCCGGTTAGGTTGCTGACGCACCACTTCCTGAGCTACCAACCGTTCGGGTGTGTTTTTTGGGAAACTGTATGGGCTGCGTCGAATATTTAAAAGTCGATTTTCTCGAAAACATCAAAGAAGCGCATATAAGTGCTTTGCCAAATTGATAAGAAGATTTGATAAAAAGATTAGAAACCGAGACTAAAATTCACAATTGGCGGTTTCCCCTTGCGAATACAAATGTGCACTATACTATAATATATTTTGGTAGTCTGTTAAATGGGTAAATTTCACCAAAATTACAAATGGACCATTCTTCCACATATGATCCGTATGTAGAGATGCGGTTGTAAGTGCGGTCAAAAGTAAACCACAGTTAACACTGTGGTACTTTATTGGACAGAAAGCTTCGTGTCGTGTTCAGCATATTGGATTCCAAAGTGCTCGAGAGTAGGTACCGACATGAAATCATTACGATCCCTGTATGGTGATGAGATATTACGATTGGTGGTTTTGGCAGGAAGAGACGAATAAAAGGGGTTGAGAGGCCAATCTGACTAATGGGGTGTCCTACCCAGTCTGATTTGTACGCCTGCCGAAAACACGTCGAATTTCCGACACTAGCTTGTCATCACCTTCCTGAGGGTGACTTCGATCGCGCCTGTTAACGTTGTAGTTCCTCACACCCTTCTGCTGGACATGTTATTTTTTGCCTACTCATAGAGAGAGCTTTGCAATGGTAAGAATTGAAGAAAAATTATTTCGTTTGATTGAACGTTTTTCAATTAAGATGTGTCTGATACGATGTTCTGAACAATTGTCCGAATGTATGTGTGTATGGATGTCACACTTTTTTGTGAACACTATATCTTACAGAAGGTTGCAGATGAATTACTAAAATTTTGAGGACTTAGTTTTACCACTTGGATCTCAAAACTAAGAACCGGATTTCTAAAAATATTGATTGCCTTTTTTTAGGATTTTGTAATATTTTGAAAATGAGTTTTTGATGGTAAAACCTTTTTCATTGAAATAATAAAAAATTGATGCAATAATATGAAAGATTCTTTATTTGAGAGGAATCAATTGGCCTATAATATCGATATCTAATAGTTTACTAAAGATTGAGGAAGATATCGCCATTTATATTATTTGTAAAATCGATTCCTATAGTGAAATTGTTCTCATTCACACAATGTAAAGTTGATGCAAGAAAAGAAAAGATACGTTGATTCGAGATGAAGCTATTGATCTAAATGTTAATGTATTTTATTAAAGAGTAAGAAAGTTATGGTCATTTATATAATTTAGAGAATCTGTTTCGAACAGGTAAACGTTAGTTATTAACATAATTCAATGTTCCCGGACCGGTACAAAATTACTAAAAGATCTCTGAAGATTCTGAGGTTCAGTCACTTTTCTGACGTTTCTATCTATAGCTACTGAGAGAGTAGTTTCTAAAGAAAAATGTTTAAAATTTTTTTAAATTTCAATAAGTTTCATATATGAAACAATTTATTTTTTAATTAATTGCTTATGAAGTTTTCAACTTTTTTAGACAAATCATGTATGCCTGAAATCACAAAAATGTGTAGATTCCAAAAATCCAATTTTCAAATCGCTAATCGCAATTTTTTTTTTTAATTTCGTGATTCGCACGTGCTTACGGATAAAGGGCACTTGCTTGAGATGGTCAGTCAATGTGCAAAAAGCATGAATCTCTGTTTCACCTGCAGAATATCGATCTTAGAAGAGTTCGGATGCTAAGTCATTTATGGTAGAGAGTGGATAGCACTCGGATGGGTGAACATCTTCAACATACGACCAGGTGGGCCGAGGATGATTGTGTGCATTTGATGAATCTGGCCTAACGCCTACCTTCAAACTCGACTGTCTCTAAAACGGCTAAACTCGGGAGGTGGTTTTTTGCACTTTTCATTTCCCGTGGACAAATTTTTAAGAAAATTTGAGTACTTCTCATGAAGTTGGATATAGCCGCTGGTTATCACTGGTGGTGATTAAATTCATACAGTGATTGTAAGCCCTCCTTAGTGGAAGAAAGATTTTTACAGGCTCATAACCAGTAAAATGGAGTTGTCTGGCGGTATATGTACTCATGCTTAAGGACTTAAATGATACTCTAGCAACAAGAGTGACCCGTGTATTGACCTCTGTTTCACCAGGAAAGATTACTTGGAAATGCCCCACTTTCCATTTATAGATAAAGCCACAAAATGTAGCGAAGTGAAGATTGGTATGGTTTATAAATAAATAAACAAGGACGTAGTTATTATTGGAACTTTAGAATAATGAATTAAAGAAGACTTGCAATCAAGGTATTTTCTGCTGCAAATGACACAACATCCGTAGCCCTGGGATGTTACGGTTGTGTGCTTGCGACCGCAGTTTAATGCTTTTTAAATTAGCTGTCGAAGCCAGTCCGGAAAGCGTATCATCCTTCGTTATGTACAATAATCTCAGACCAGATTTTTTATGAAAAATTGAAGGAATAACGTTTCACTATTCATATACAATGGAACATTGTAAATTACTTTCTATCCTTTTTAGATTTTCTCTCAACAATGTTTATCAGAATTTAATTTAACATTCAACAAACTCTCCCTTCCTTGAGTGAATTTCTCCAACTAACTTTTCTCCAAGAATTCATTTAGGGCTCATTTGAAGATAACGTCAAACGGATCAGAATAGGGGAGGGAGTCTAATCTTACTGCGGCTTGCGAATTAAGTAAGTAGTTTTAAACTTTTAAGCAAGTAGTGGAGTTTTCAAACCAGAAAAAATGAACACTCGACAAGACATGTGATAGTTCACATTTTAACCAAGGAAAGAGATTCATTAAGAAAAAAGCTAAACAGAATCAAAGAACACGAATTTTTAATAAAATAGTTGAATCCTGAACCAAAAAAGATTCAAATTCAACCAACCAGTTTCATACTTCACCGATATAGATTAATTTTTAACCAATAGGATTAATTTTCTACCAGAAAAGACGAATTCTCCACAAAATGAATCAATTTTCGACCAAAAAGGAACAATTTCCTACCAAAAAAGATAGATTTTCAAGAAAATTCATCAATTTTCAACTAAATAGTTTAATTTTCAGCCAAGATGATCAATTATCTATGAAAAATACGATTTTTTAAGAAATTACATCAATTTTCAACGAAAAATTTGAATGATCAAACTGGAGAAATCAATTTTCAAGGAAAAATTGAATAGACAAATTTTCATTCACGAAAATTAATTTTCAATGAAAAAAAGATTTTTCTACCAAAACTTGAATTTTTGAGACAAGAAGACAAATTTTGTACAAAAGTGTTAAATATTGACCATAAAAATATGACTTCAGAATAAAAAAGTTAATTTTCGAGCACTTACACTTTCAACTAAATAAGTAAACTGAGTATTACGAAAATAATTTTCAACAGTGAAAACAAATTTAAAAAGACGAGTTCAGTTTTCAATTGAAAGGGTGTATGTTAAAATAAAATTAAGAATCATCCGCCAAAAAATGAAATTCTTAACAATGTAATTCAACTTTCACCCAAAAACTTGAATTTTGAAACTAAAACTACAATTTTTCAACAAAATATGTACGTCAATTTTCAACCATGTATTCGAATTTTCTACAAAACCTTTGAATTTTGAACCAGAAAATACGAATTTTCAACAAAAAAGTTATTTTTTAACCAAAAACAGAATAATTTGTAATCAGAAAGTTGCATTTGCTACTAAAGAAGATGAAATTGAGATAAAAAATGGTGAAGGTCAAACCAGAAAGATGAATATCCAACAAAAAAGTTGAATTTATAACCAAAAAATTTGTTTCGTCCAGAACAAAAAATTAAATCAAATTTTTGAATTTTCAATCGAAAAAGGCGTTCAGTGTATTTACTTCGTTACTTCCACAAAAAGAAAGCCATAAAATCAATTATTTACTAGATTGAATGTTTTTAAAAAACAAATTTCAAGTTTTTTATTCACGCTTCTCACTGAAGACTAGGTCATCGTTTCTGGTGAAAAATTAGGGATGAAATAACGCTTCTTCTTGCACAATTGTGAGGCATCACTAATCGTCTCCAAACTCCAATGGATTTAATGGGGTGAGATAACGAAAATTATTCGAACTATTGGAAAAAATGATCGAACAGTGATTTATTGACACTTTCGGATAAGGGAGAGTACAAAGGGTTGGTATACAACATCTCTTTTTAAACCTAACCAAACAAAAGTACAACTTGTTTGTATTACTTGCCTATATTCTGTGAAGTTTTTTTCGGGTCCATTCAGTGATACCAATTAAAATCAGCAATTGTCAATGTGACCTACTTCTTCTGACCCATTCTTCAGAAACGCACCGAATAACAAAATGTTCTTAAATCATAGTAAATACAAAACGGAAAGCCTTCAGCTATGAACAAATTGTGAACTGGGTTCCAAAATTTAGTTACAATGTAAAAATCTACCGAGAAGCAATTTTATTTCGATAAAAACTGTTCACACAAAATAGTCACATATTTCTGTTTTCATATCCAAAATCAGTTGTTTTTTTCATCTTACACATTCCTTACTCATAATATCGGGACAAAATATTGTCCAGTTACGCTGAATGTTAGGCCTACTCTTGCATAGTTTACCCTGCTGTTTCTATAATTAAATATTCACTTCTTGCAAATTTGGTATGATTTTTCAATCGTAGGCAATTCTTTCTTATTTCTCTTAACTATAACATTATCTTAGCAGATTGGGTTTCAAGGAATTTTTGTAAAATTAATTACCCTGAAAGCAGGATCATATGGAGTTTTGCCTCACTTTGCCTCTATATTTCTCAAAAAGTAGACCGCTACAACGAAAATCTACTACATGGAAGTACGTAACGTTATATGGTATTAATCTGGTTTATTTAGTATAATTTGCGAAGATTTACGAGTACAGTCCCTGAATGTAAGCAGTAGTAGGTTACTGACTTATGTGCGCTTTCTAGTTATTTCCTTTTCAATGGCTATGCAAGTCTCGGAAGTTCAATTGAAACTAAACCGTTTCCAAAGTTGCGACCATTGAAAACTACTTCCCGACTCTATGGATCTTGATCGTATAGTATAATTACTGCATTCTCAGACTGCCGGGTGAAAACCGTCAAACTCAACCAATCGATTAGAACCATTAACTTCCAAGTGCGAAAGGAACTAGGGCGGTTTTTACAAACAATCGACCTGAAATTTTAGTTTAATATTATTGAATACTATATGCAAATAGTAATATTATGGAGACAACACATGTAATACTTAATACTCAAGCCGAATAGTTTTTAATTTGAAATAAAAAACATTTTTATGCAACCAAAAAAGTTGAATTATCAACAAAATTGTCGAATCCTAAAAAAACAGATTATTTTTTAACACAATAGTTTCATTTTTGACCAAAAATGGTTAGATTTCTACCAAAACGATTAATTTTCTACCTAAAAAGAGAATTTTGCTTCAATATACGTGAATCTTCGAACAAATAGTTGAATTTTCATCGAAAAATATGGATTTTCTCTAAAAATATCAATTTTCTACCAAAACGAAGAACAAAACAAAATACATGAATTTTTCACCAAATATTTAAAGTTTCAACTGGAAAATTATCAATTTTCAACAAAAAATTGCAGTTATATTTTCAGTCACAAAATTAAGTTTCAATAAAAATTTTTTTTTCAATGAAATAGTTAAATTTTCAGCCAAAGAGATGATCTTTCAATCATAATAGCGAATCACAAATTTCAAAAATGAATTTTTAACAATGTATTCAAATTTTTGACGAAAAAAAAATTCCGCAATATATACGAATTTCCACTCAAATAGTTGAATTTTCAACCACTAAAGATACATTTTCAACGAAAAATAGAGTAATATCAACCGAATACTCATATTTTCAATAAAACGTAAGAATATCCTCCAAGAATATCAATTTTGTAAAAAAAAATAATTTGCAACCAAACAGTTGAATCTTCAACCAAACTATTAATTTTTAACATATTGGTTCAACTTTCAACCCAGCATTTAAATTTTCAACAAAAAAAGATTAATTACACAGGCCGATAAAAATGACATCATTTTTGTACCCAATGGCCGGACTATGTGACCCCGAAGGATTTTAGTATCCTAAAACCGAATCCGTTATTCAAATTTTTTCTATACGTCAGGTTTCTGAGATATCCTAACCTTAAAGTGCAAAAATGGCTATTTTCAGCCATACATATTTGAGGCAATATAACACGATCAGCAATTTTTTCTGAAAACTGCTAACACCGTAGTTCAGTACTCCTTTTTATCTTCCATTTCCATTCTTGATCATCCCGAACCGATCTTTTTCTCCGAAATATGACACACTAACCATTCAGTTTCTCTTCGCCTTGCATTGTTCCACAATGCATTGTGGAACTGAAATGGTTAGTGTTTCATATCGCGGAGAAAAAACATTGGTTCGGGATGATCAAAGATGGAAATGGAAGATAAAAAGAAGTACTAAATGAGGACGTTAGCAGTTAAAAAAAAATTGCTTGTCGTGTTCTATTGCCTCAAATATGTCTAAAAATAGTAATTTTTGCTTTGAAATTCAAGAATTTTAAATCAGACTAAACTCAAATTCAAAATCCCATTTAACGTCCAACAATCAATTCAATATATAGAATTTCTGAAAAAAAAACAACAAGAATTCAACGATCAAATTTGAACAAACACCACAATATGCTCCTATTTTAATTCCTAAAAAAAAATAAAAAATTTGTTTCTTTGGATAAAAATAAAAAAGAGGAAAGAAAAATGAGAAGGCAACCAACCAACTCCCCTTCATTCTCTTTTTTATGTATTTCGTCTTTTTTATCTTTATTATTATTATATCACAATAAAAAAGCATGCAAATGTACATTACCAACGTTTCGGTGCTCACACAGCACCCTTATCAAGGCTTATTTTGTTTTTTAGGAATTGCAATAGGAGCATATTGTGGTGTTTGTCCAAATTTGATCGCTCAATTCTTGTTGTTTTTTTTTCAGGAATTCTATATATTGAATTTTTGCTTTTTCATGTTAGGATATCTCAAAAACCTGACGTGTAGGAAAAATTCAGAAAACGGATTCGGTTTTAGGATTCCAAAATCCTTCGGGGTTACATAATCCGGTCTTTGTGTTTAAATGTTGTCGGCCTGTGTTATTAAAGAAAGATATAATAGTTGAGGCTTAAACTAAACCAGTTTTTAACTTTAAATCAAAAATATATTATTCCACCAAAAAATCTAGTTTTGAACAATAGTGTTAAACACATATGATATTCATTTGACATAATAGAGTTGAACTTAACTATGAATCTTGTACACGATTGAAACCCGAAACATGTCCTTTTATTATAATGAGAATGTCTTCATTAAAGCCAAAGGAGCTTTAACAAGAGAGAATTGACAATCATCAAAGTATAGCTGTCGATGCTTGAACTTTAATTTCAAAAGATTTGTGCACTAATGTGGGGGAAGTAGAAGGACCGAGCACGTTGCGCGAGGTAGGGCGTGCTGAGAAAGTGCGTGATGAGAATTTTTTTTTGTGAAGGGTGTTGTTGCATTCCACATGATTACTTTCTTGACATATGGGAAATTTCCAATGTCCTAGGATCAGTAAGAAATATTTGGTCAAATTTGAAACCTTAGGTTTAGTGAACATCAGTGAAAGTGTGAATTCCATATGGGATAGCCTAAAAACCAATAGAGCTTTTTCCTTATTCATACTATTATTTCTTGAAAGGTTTTTTGGATTCCACATTCAGTCACTTCCTTTAGAGACTGGGAATTCCTAAGGAGTGATTTGGAAAGAGGATAATATTTCGAATGAAATGAGAAGGAATTTTGTATGATTTCTACATGAAAACGTCAAAAATTGAACACTTTGGAATGGAAAGTACTTGCAATTGAATAATTTGAAATCAGAAGCTCTCAAAATTGAAAAATTTTCGACATCGATTTTGAAAATTGAACTGCTTCATTAGAATGTAATTTAAAATGTCGTCACTTCTAATTCAAGGCACTCAAAACTGATCAAATTTATTTGGAATTTATGCATCTCGAAATTGAATGATTTCAGATTAAAATTTGGAAAACACAGTTTTAAAATGTTCAAAGTTGAATAATTCAAGATTAGCATTTTGAAAACTCAATCATTCAAAATTCAAAGGAATTGAAATGGTTTTCTTTCTAATTAAAAGCTCTGAAAATTGAATAATTTGTAAGAGAAAACTCTTTAATTTAATTAATTCTCAATTTGGGGCGATAAAAATTTGGAGATGAAAACGAAATTGAATGTTTCAAAGTCACAGCATCTAAAATTCTAGAATTTAAAATTGTTATTGCATTCGAAAAAATTAATTCATGGAAAAATTTTCAATTATAAACCTTTAAAATTGAACTATTCCAAAAAAATGTGCAAAATGATGTAATTTTAAATGCACAAGAATTAAAATGAAAAAATTCTACTATGGAGCGTTGAAAATTAAACAAATCCAAACTTCATTAAGAACCGGAAAAAAATTGAATTACCAGGAATTATTAAAATCGTTTAAGAATTGAAAACCTTCAATTTCTAATTATGCTTTCTTAATCGCTATGATTTCAATTTTAATTACAAAATTGAAACTTATGAGAAGGAAAAATTGAAAATTATGCGTACAAGAACATGCAAATTGAAGAAATTGTTCAATTACTGAGGTATCAATTTTGAACAGTTATATTTTTATCTTTATTTTAATTTTAAACGGAAGAAGTTATAACTTTTTAATTCAGAATCGTTTAATTTTGAACACTTCGTTTAGAATGATTATTCATTCTTGAAATCTTCCAATAAAATATTTTTTAATAATAAATTATTTATTTTCTAAAATGTGCAACTAAAAACCAGACAATTTTCAGATATGACATTGAAAAGTAAAAGTTATGAAAAAGAATTGGTACAAAACAAGATCGCTACAATTCTAGTTTGTAAAATTGCATAATTTCAAGCCATTCAATTAAATTTTTTAGCTGAGTTCAAAATGTTCAATATTTTGAAACATTTCCAAACAAAAAATAATACAATTTTTAATGCCTATTTGTAAAATCTTTCAATGTTTAAGGCTCCAATTACTATACAAATCATTTTCTAAATGCTTAATTATTTCGAATTCATTCTGGAGCCATTTGAACAAAAATTGTTCAATTACAAATCCTTCAAACTGGAAATTGTGCAACTGTCAAGTTTTTGAATTTGTTATTCTACGATTTTGAAGAATTGAAAAAACCATCAAACTAGACAATTTAGAATATTTGAATACAAAATTTTTTTAGGAATTCAGCTAGTTGTCTTGAAATTTTGGCGCAACTAAGATCTGAGTCAAAAGTACGCTGATGTACAGCATGCCAAAAAACAAGGTTTCGGAGAAAGAAATAATGATAGGAAGTTGATCAATGGCTCAAGATGTGCAGTTTCGTAACGCGATTGAAGTACAATTTGAAAAAATGAGATTAGATCAATATTTCGCGAAATGAACCTTTACGCATATTTCGGGATTCAATGAGAGTAGCCACCGAATAAAAAGTGTTAGAAAAAAAGCATCCACTTCACAACAATACGGACTTCAGAAGGACCAAGATACTGGCTCGCCCGCAGGTCAATAGCTGGGAGGGATACGGTGGCTGCTCTCATTAAATCATAAAATATGCGTAAAGGTTTATTTTGAAAAATATTTATCTGATTTCATTTTTTCAAATGGTACTTCAACCGCGTTATAAAACTGCACATATTAAGCCATAAAACACCTACTATAATTACTTCTTTCCGAAATGATATGTTTGTGGAAAACGGTCTGTGGTTAGTAAACAATTTCATATTTTGCAATTTGGAAAACTGCTGAATTTTTTCAGATATTTCAAGACGTCCAGCTCGTTTTGGGAAACCTCGAAAGTCGAGGCTTAAAAAAGTGCCTCCAAAATCTTGTTTTTTGGCACGATTTACATCAGCGCTATCGTGAAAAAATTTTCAGAACAACAATTTACAAAATTTAACAATTTACATATCCTTCGATTACCTAGACAGAATTTTTTGCGATTTTTTTTTTAACGAGTTGCCTCTATGAAAAGTATACCTTTCTATTTTTGGAGGGGAGTGAAATAAATAAGCACACTTATTGGACCATATTATAGGAAACTCAAAATTGATAACTAAAAATGTTGGCAAATGCAAGTAGTGGAAGCTGAAAAAATATGTGTTCCTTCCAGACCCTATTTCTTTTATTCACTCTGAGACAGACGAAATTCATCTCTTGTCTTGATGTTGATAATCCGAGACCACCGTTCTCCCCAGGGAAGAAAAGTTGAAGCGAACAGTCCTTAATTCAATTCTCCAAAGAGGGTCAAGATTTTTCTCCAAGAATTTCTCGTCCCGAATTGTCTGACACCCTGGCCCAAATGTGCTACAAGTCGAGTCACGTGCCCACTGTGATCACGTACAGGACCATTCACCCTTCTCCCGCTCACACCCATAAAAATTTCAGGATAACAAGTATATTGTACATAGCAGTCTACAAAATTACTGAAACGAGTAAAATTCCCCCGATATCGTACTTCGCAGGTGTGTAACTTGAATTGGCTCAAGCTCTTGAAAATTAAAGGTATGGAGGCTGAATTTCCCAAGTACGGAACAATCCCTTCCCTCCTCGTTCCAACTTCTCTTTGCCTCTCACTTAATAATTATCTTCTCTCTCTCTCTCTCTTTGAATTCAATGGTTAGAATTTCGTATGCAGCGAAGCTTTGCGTTTCAGAGTAAAACTAAGTGCAGTTTGTGTTCACCGGCCATCATAACCCTGCGGGTGTATCAGGGTGATTGGGATACGTGCCACATCTACTCTATTTGGGTCATGAGCTCATACTCCGCGCTAGCCGATCCTGCGGATAAAATTAGGTATCCGACCCCGGTGGTACCCTGTTGATATTACTGTTCCGTGTATTCCAAAGGGAACCTAACCAACCGAAAGGATCGTATAGGAAATATCATTATGCAACAGTGACCACTGGGTAAATATCAGCGTTGGCAGAAAAATACGTGGTCAGACAGATAAGTGAATCAGTTCAAGTGGTAGCAGTTAAAGTGCAACAAGCTTCCATGAATTGTGAATAAATCGCCAGGGATGAGAAAAATGGAAACTGGATCGGTGGTACTCGAGATTTCCACCGTAAAAAAACGATACATTTTTTATATTCCTCCAAGGCATTTTTAAAACGACAGAAGTATCTACACACACAGCAACTGTAAACTGCAAGTGCGAACCATCAAAACATAATGGCGACCATCAAACAAAAATTTTACCATTACTTACATTTTTGAAAATGCCTTAAAATTGAAATATCATTATTTTTATGCTAAGTCAATTTTTAAATTAAAATATAAGAGTATCTTTTATATATCTATTGCAAATAGTATCTATTATCCGAAATAATAAAAAAGAAAAGCAAGAACAATATTTTTCATCGTTCATGAAACTTTATATCTTAACTTCAGAGTTCAATATTGTAAATATTCTTTCAAATCGATACCGATTTTTGGTGAACAACGCGAGCATCACCTAAAATTGTTGAAAAATTGTTTACCTTCTTTGAAATCCCATGATTTTTTATTGAAAGTACCGATTATTCGTATGAAACGCGAACAAAAAAAATGTACAAAAATTGTTAATTTAATAACTCTGAATGATAATGTGAAGAATAATGATAATCTGAAATTTCTGAGGATTTTTAAATTTAAAATACCAATTTTTGACGAAAAACTGTAACATAATCAAAAATTGTTGAAATATTGTTAATCTGGTTTAAGTTCAAATGATTTTTTGTTCGGAAATACCAAGTTCTGATATGAAAAGCCAACAACCATTGTACAAAAATTGTGAATCTTCTTTGAAATGTAATGATTTTTTAACGAAAATTGCAATTTCTTAACGAAAACACTAAAACAGTCCAAAATTGTTCCAGCTTGTGAATATTGTTTTTTTTTTTTCATTTTGCATGAAGTTGTTGAAAATGTGTAAATATTTTTTGAAATTTAATGCTTTTTGATTGAAAATACCAATCATTTGCGTGAAAATAAGATAACGTAATGTAAACAAAAATTATCTGATCTAACTCTAATTATTTTTTCTTAATAATCGATTTTCTGTGAGCTAAGCTAATATAACCTGAAACTGTTTAAAAATTGTAAATCTTGTTAGAACTATGATGATTATTGTATTTTGCTTTGAAATACCAATTTTTGGTGTAAAACGCTATCGTCACCTAAAATTGTTACAAAATTATAAATTTCCTAAATATAATGATTATTGTTGAAAATTTCAATCTCCGGTTAAAAATACGCTGACAAACAAGAAAAGCGTATATTGCTAAAACAGTTTTAACCTTCGAAATCTAATAATTTTTCATTAAAAATATCAATTTTTGGTGTTAAAGGTCAACATAACATGAAATTTTTGAAAAATGGGAACATTGTTGGTAATTTTATTTCAAAATGTTTTAACATCTTTTTAAATATTCTGTAAAGATTAACTTTTTTAAATAAACAGACACTTCTAATATTCCTAGGAATCTTGGAATTTTTTGTAATATTCAAAGATCTCTTAAAATCCTAAAAATTTTATCTCTAATTCTTCAAAAAATTGCATTTAGTTCCAAATTTTTTGAAATCTTGAGTTCTTAATTATTTTTGAAATTCTTTAAAACTTCTGAAAAATTGTTCTAAAATCTTCCAGATTCTTCTTCGATATATTTTGAAATCTTCAAAACTTAAAATTAATTTTTCAAAATAAAATCTAAATAATTTACAAATTTTCCCAGCGATCATATTGTCGGTGCCGGTAATTTTTTTTACTGGTGCCGTAAATTAAGATATACTAAGCTCTTTCCATAATTTAATTTTTCTCATCTCTTATAAAGTGCGAAAAAGTTTACAAATTGTAGTATGGTAACAAAGTGTTAAGAAAAGAATTATTTCACACCATTAAAAAACATTTATAATTGAAATTTTCTCTTTCTTCAATAATATTTAAAAACATTCGAAAATAAATTTTATCATTAAATGAAATTAATTATTTGGAAATTTTGATTTACTAAATTAATGGTGCAGAAAATTCTTGATCTTTATTAATAGATAAATACATATAACCTCGAAAAGTTAAGAGCAAAATTGTAGCCTTCATTAATAAAGTGAGAATTGCGAATAAAATTTTTCCTTTACAATTTCAGTTGTCGAAATCGGTGTTTACTTTCATAACTTACTATGCTTGTTACTGACCATGCCGAAGGAAGAGGATCTCCTAGGTTCACTCAAAACTACAACCGAGCAGATCCTCTTCTTTCGGCATCGCCAGTAACAAGCATGGTAAGTAACAAAAATAAAAATCGATGTAGAAAACTGTTTTATCTACTATATTTTTAAATAAATAGTACAATACTCCACTACTACGATGGTGGCGTTATAGTGGTGCTGTTTATGGGGCTCAAATTTTTATTTCGTTTATAACATAAGAAATAGACCTTTCTCCGAAAAATCGGCCTTCACCGGGAGTCTTTCTACTCTTTAGATTATGTGTACAAAAAAACTGGACGAAAGTGTTTTTCTGCTTAGCCTCAGTTTTGATGTCCAATTCACCCATGATTTCCAGGGCCCTTAATGCGTTAATTTTGAATAGTAGCGTGTCAAACACTGATTATCTTTCTGACATTCTAGATGTCGAGTAAGTGAGAGCAAGGGAGGAAGAAGTATGATCGTGATTAGCTAGTCTAGTTTCCAGCCAATAATTCTATTTTGAAATTCCACACATTGTTCTCATTCAATCGCTACCGGCACAATGGCGTTGGAGGAAAAGCGATGCAATGCTTAATTCAATTACATTCGGCCAGTGAATACCACAAGGATAACTACCCATCTCCCTCGTGGCACTCTCTCATTTATACTCACTATGCTATTACTATATGTGTATGAGGCATGTGTCGCACACGAATGACATGGCCAATCGTAAAACGTTTAATAAAATCCGGAGATCGTAAACTGAAATAACGTTTGATGTTCGCTGCCACTGTACGGTCTACTGGAGTTCATTTCAAAATGTTTGCGGTGAAATAATTTCACTTTAAACAAAGCCAGTAATAATCATCTTAGGGGCTGTTCAAAAATTTAGACATACCGCCAGGGGTGTGGAGAGGGCAACATCTTTTGTAACAAGTGGCGATGGAGGGGTTAATGCAGAATGTGACATCGCACATGGGAAATGTAAATGTGAACAACAATTTTTTGGAATGCTTGTAGAAATGAGAATTAATGATTTGATTCTAAAAGTATCTACCCGTGCAGAAATCGTCACATATTTTCCCGAATACCGATCTGGCTCTGATCGGTTTAGTATCTTCGGGGCGAGATCGGCATAATTCCATGGCCCAGACCCGAGCCAGACCGGTTCAAGTATTGCAACGCCACCTAGTTCCAATTTAGGGAAACTGCCTTGCCGTCAAATGAAGTGTTTTATTGTTGATAACATTCATGTTTATTATATGTGTTTAAGTACATAATGCAATAAACAGTATACCAAAGCCTAGTACACCACGAGTTCGAAAGCATCGCGCAATAGCTGCTTCAGACAATTTTTTTTATGTGATTGAATCCAAACCTAACCTGAATGAAATGAAAATGAAAGTTCCAGCAATTTTAGAAGATCGAAGCAACGTTTTTAGTTTTTGATATAATTAATAGTTAAAGTATAGTATCTATAACTCTAAAAATGTCATTATACCATTTGGAAAATTATCTTGCTTTAGTTTACGTGCCATACTATTTAACTTATAAATATTCAGGATTGTAAGTATCAGTAGAAGTTTCAGTTTTATAGCAATAATTCAGATATTTTCTACTAGTTAAATAGTGATTTTGATGATTTCGAAAATTTGGAGCGCAGTAACATTTTTTTCAATTCAAGATTCAAAATTGTAAGCTTATAGTTTTGAAAAAATTTCAATGGTTACATATTTTAAAGTGTTTTAATTGGAATTTTCCAAAAACTTGACATTTCAATACTGTTCATAAATACTTCGTTTAAACTCAGAATTGAATTTCTTTTAAAAAATTCACGGTTTGAATGCAGAATTTAAATTCTTTTCGAAATTTCTCGTTCCAGGCCATATTCTGTTAAAATAAAAAAATTCCCTATTCCAATCCGGAATTTTAATTCTTTTCGAAAATTTCCCGTTTCAACTAAGAATTAAGTTTCTTTTGAAAAGTTTCCTGTTCCCATACAGACTTCTAATTCCAGCTGTAAATTGATTAAAATTGGAATGTTTCCTGTTCTATCTGAGAATTTGTTTAAATTTGAAAATTCCGTTTCAACACAGAATTAGAATTCTTTTGAAAAATTCTCTGCTACAGTCTGGAATTCCAATTTCTTCACGACCCCTACAAGTTGAATTCCGACGTGTTTCCATACTTGTAAGATTAATTTTTCGAAGATTCGAATGTTTTACATTTTTTGATGCTAGGGTTTTAAACAGATACAATTTATTACGCAATTTCATGGTCATTGTTTTTCATTCAAAAATTATTAAATACATTTTATCTGGTCAAAACCATAACATCAAAAAATATAAAACAATCGAATGTTCGAAAAATGAATCATACAAGTATAAGGAATTACGTCGACATTCAAGTTGTAGGGGTTGTGAAGAAATTAATACCATCCCTCCGTAGCTCCGTGTGTAAGAGCATCAGGCTGGCAATCTGAAAGACCTGGGTTCGGATTCCAGCCGAGCATGAGAGCAACTTATTCACAATTCAGAAATATAAAATTAATGTTCAAAAAATATTGATTTTAGACCAAACTATTTTGTAACTATTTTGTTGAAAACTCTTTTTTTAATTGGAAATGAATTTGTTGACTGCTAATTTGATTATCTCATTTTTGCTTAAAAATTGATCGTTCTTAGTCGAATTATATCAACATATGTCAAAAAAGTACATTTGAAAATTTAGATCATTACAAACCTCACTCCATGAGGAAGAAAAACGAATTTTCTATTACTTTTAAATGAAGTAAAAATGAAAATTAGTATTCAACCGTTTGTTATTGTTATTTTCTTGTACAGGTAATTGTCAAATTGCAGGCAATTTTGAAATCGCAGTTATATAACATTAACTTAGAAACTCCTACTGTTTTTTTAGCTAAAAGGAGCTGAGATGCCTTATACCTGTTGAATGTTCATGAGTTCATATTTTCAATTTTGATAATGATGGAAGCATAATTTATTACTTGATTACTCAGTGAGTATGTGACACGATGCAATAAATAGATTTTAATACATTTGAAAGACTGCATCACAATTCATTTAATAGTTTTAGTGAATTTCGAATCTTTAATTGTACTACAGTTACGTTGTTTCCATTTGTGTAATTTAAAACGTGTTAATTTAAAAAGAAAATATTAGTAACAATTAGACTTCTAATTCATTACCTTACCTTACTTATATTCGCAAAAATTATCTACAGTAGTTAAATATTTCGTTTCCCTAAATGGCATGCGTTAGAGTATTCGCCCTTGAACCTCAAATCCACTCTCCGTATTTCATGTACGAGTTTAATTATTATTATTTCTTATTGCAATATTTAATTCTTAATAATAATTTGATTGCCACTGTAGGTGCTAAATTTGCCTACAATTTGAAAACTACCATATTGAGCTCTTTTTAAATTACTTCCATTCCAACTTTCTTTTCTAAAAACCGACGTGAAAATGAAAATAATACCCAAGAAATGCTGATCGCATACATTGCAATTGTGACTTTTTTATTTAAAAATCGATTAGTATTCAAAGACCTTTAAATTTGATGACATTTTGCATATAAAAGCGATCATGTAGAAGGTAATCATAGCAGCATCGTAAGCAGATATGAGATTGTCCATATAAATGAGTATATCGATCCTCCCAAGTGAAATTATTGTAACTCGATTTTTGAGGAAATTGAGTTTCTGCGAGAAAATCGCAACTCCTGATAGCTTGTATGTAACATATGCGTTTCATAACAAAATTGAGGTTTGTAGGCGAATTAAGATAGGGTTGCTTTAATGCTGCTAAACTTTTCATCTTATCTGCCTCAGTAGGCTTTGTTATTCATGAAAATACAGCAATATTTCCAATTTCGGATGAATTATATTCATAAATCATTTGAAGTTAAAAAAAATAGTTTTCTTTGTTTTACAAATGAAAAATTATCTTTCGATAATTAAATGGCTGAGGAGCTATCCGTACACGGAGAGACTTTTGATATCATTATTTGGTTTATTCTGCATCTATAATTGAAATAAAATGTAAGAATTTAGGGATAATCGGGGTGCTGTTATAAAGATTCCTACTAACATAAGAGATTATGGTATTTCTTTATGTATTATTATAAACTTAAGAAAAACCAAATTAGTAGTTTGAAAATTTTGAGTGTGAAAATAGTGATAATGGTCAATAACAATTTTTGTAAAAAATATCGTCAATAGTAAATATTTTAAGTAACATAAGTTATAAGAAATGCACGAAATTCTAGTATTCCCAAATGAGAATGGGTATCGAATTGAGAGACGCTAGTGATATATGCAACCGGGATTTGCGAGAATTCTAAAAGATCTTTTAGAATTCTTCTACAAAAAAATTATTGGATTCGATTACGAGAAATTGAGAACAAATATTTAAGTTTGCAATCAAAATTTGAAAAGAGTAATAACACTCTTAGACACAATAAAAATGGAATAAATTACAATATACACCAGCAGTATCGACTATAAGAATCATAAAAATAAAGAAACTGTTCCTGTTCCGATTCAGAAAAAATTGTAAATCAAAATACCCTCCCCTACAACTTAATAAAAAAATATATTTTAAATTATCCTCTTCCCATTCAGAAAAAAATCAGAAATAAAAAATTATTTCCTTAAATACAATACAAATCTTGAAGAGAAAAAAACGGCTTCTTGCAATTAAAGATATGTTATTTACATGTTAAAAATACAATACTTCTCATTCTTCGTTAAAAGTTTAAATGTTTCACTCTGAAACATTTACCACTCAAGGCTTCTTGTTTCAAACGATTCAGTTTAAAATTGTTCGGTTCTGAATATTTGATTTATAATTGCTCATTAGCAAAAATTGCTGATTAAAATTTTCTAACTGAATGGGTTAAAAATTGAATATTTTAGACTGAAAAAATATTTGAATAGGATTTTTAATTGAATAAAAGAATTTTGTGATGAATATATGAATTTCAAGTTATTTTCACATTGAAAATAATTTATAAAGTTTCCATTAGATATTTCAATATTGGACAATTGACAATTGACATAAATTAGAAAAATTATAAAGTAAAAGTTTTTAAAATTAAGCGTTGTTAACTGAAGGATTTAGTAATTGAAACAGTCAACTACTGAACACAGCATTAAAAAAAGTGAAAATCAAACTTATTTTTAATTGAGTTATATAATGTGATATGATATTGTTGATATTCTAAGTGATTTGATAGATTGTTTTTCTAAAAATCTGTAAAATTCCCTGTGAAAAAATAAATTCACTCTAATTTTTCGGTTTTTGCCGATCTTAAAAAATTTCCGGTCCCATGTCGTGTAAATGATAAGTTCACAGATTTTCATATACAGATTATTGGGGAGATAAAAACAGTTAATGATAGTGTTACTTGACGGAAAACGTTGTTATAGGATTATCTACTTCGGAGCTTAGACACTTGAAAAGTATTTTATCAAAAATATTGATATGTTATATATGCTCTAAATTTTGAGTTGCTATGAAATATTTTTAAAAAATTTATAACGAAAATCCAATAATAGTGGCAATTGAAAAAGAAATTTTGTGCAAAAATAGACTTGACAGATCCTTGAATATATATATATATTTTTTAAATGCCCATGTAAAGAAATTTTTCGAAATATTTTTAGCCATATCGTATTAAATGCTATTCAGTTAGTTAACATCTGAGAACAGAATTTGCAAATAATTAGAATTAATAAAATAAAATTAATTAAAACAAAATCTACTTTCTGTAGAAAAATATTCATTCAAAATCCTGGAAAATTCATTAAAATAGCATGACTTAGAATCTTTTCAAATTGTTTGAAACTGTATAATAGGCCTTTTAAAGTCCTTCAAGAATTTCCGAAATCTATGCAATTCTTTAAAACGACATGCAATTTGTTAAAATGCCTCGAAATTATTAAAATCCTTGTAAATTCCCTAAACTTTTGTTAATCTTTTGAAAATTCTTTGGGATTGTTTAGAATCCCCTAAAATAATCAAATCTCTTGAAATCTCCTCAAATTCTTTACATACATTGCAATTCTGAGATCCTGAAAAATGCATTGAAATACTTATTGAGAGCCATTAAAATCAGTTAAAATTACTGAAATCTGATGAAATCCATTGAAATTCTTCAGAAATCCTTTGAATTGAAATATTTGTAAATCTTGGAAATCCACTGCATTTCCTTAGACCCAAAATCTATTTCATAATTTATGGATAGCCTCTGAGAGTTACAAATTAATATAATAATCAATTCATGCGCATATAGGGTGATCTAGTCACCTTGAAATTTCTGCAAGACACAGTTATTGACTAAAGAATATCTTATATCCAATATTTGTTTCAAGATTTAATAAAACTGTTGAAGGGTTTTTGGTAAATGAAAGTTCATTCAATGAGAAAGTCACTGTATTGGATTTTGAATCCATTCCGAAAAAGTCACATTAATTTATTTTTTTTTTTTATATTGGAGATTTTGATCCAGAAGTCAGCATTAAACACGAAATATATTGAATACTGTTTTCAAAAGTCAGCATTAACGTGTGATGGAAAAAAAATTTCACTTGTTATGTGCGGATTGCGATTTTCCTGGTATGAAAGAATGATGGTTTTCGAGCGAACGAGCTTTTACCTCGAACTTTTTGAATTCACCGCGTGTGGTCGGTACTTGGTGTGATTGTAGCTATTGATCGCAGAAATGGCCATAAATCCTTCCCTTTTTCTATAACTCTCGATATAGGAAACATCTATAAAAACATTATTCCCTTTGTGTCTATTGGGAAAGACGGTACGTTTAGGACAGCAGTGCAGATATTAAAGACTAAAATGTTAAAAATAATGTAACAATAATCGGCTCAAAAGAAATCTATGATGAAATATAACTAACAACTAGTTGACCCAATCACCTCGATCGTCTATGAGAAATTCCGTACCATGATAATGTGCTTAAACATCAGATTAATTATTATTCACACTTAAGTCTTTAATATGTTTCAATTCCTTTTCCGTATTTCTATATTAAACGAGAAATTTTTCCCCTAAATATTATAACTTAATTTATTAAGAGTGAAGGTTGGGATTTTCGTGGATATTCTCTATTTGAGGCGATTTTTGAATCTTTCAATAGCAATAACAATTTGTTTTCTAGTACAGTTTCCATATGTTTTTCATGCCCTGAAAATTATCGTAAGCTTTTTGCGAGAATAGAAATATTTGTTCATTCGCACATTGGTATTATATGATACAATGTAACATTATCGTACAATACGATACAATCTTATATACTATGATAGAATATGATACAGTATCATACAAGATGATCATATGAAGTTATCACTTCTGCCTGGCGTCCCACGACGGCTTTTTTTTCGACTAACTTTCCGGTGATACTATTTTTGATAAGACTTTTAAATTAATTAAAACCGGTAATGAATTCATGTAATGACCTGAAGAAATAATGTTCATTGGATTTGTTTGCGATTCGCAATGATTACCTATTTTAAATGCAGGCTTATGAAGCTTTAAATGCAGCTTAGAGTTAGTTGAGAATGGCTGCTGTTTACCAATTATTGAAACAACTTTTATAAAGAAATGCAAATTCTGACAATTTTTTTGTGAATAGTTTTAAATTTTCGCAGAATCAATTATCGCAAAATAAAATTATAATTAAGTAAATACAAATGATCGAATAAAATAAAAATGCCTGAATAATTAGAAGTTTTGGTCATTATAACAAATATTTCCTCAAGGAGTCTTTGGTAACATATTCCGAGGTGATTCCGTAAAAAATAAGCCTATTTATTAAGGAATTGTTCGAATGTTAGATTCTTTATTAAAATTGTTTATTTAGTTAACAGTTTTCATCACTACACAAAATATGACATCAAGGACTCTTCAGCAATGTATTCCGAGTTGATTCCGCAGTAAAATTAAGTACACTCATGAAAAACATAATCAAAATGTACATTTGTTTATTAAAATTATTTATATTACCAGTTCCTGTCTTTGGCACGGCTCTCCTGGTGGATTTCGCAAAAAGATTTGAACCCAACCATAACAAATTTGGCAAAATGGACATTTGTTTCTAAACATTTTTTAAATATTTGGTGAATAGCTTATTCTCAAATAATTGTAAAAGCACACGAGGATCTGTAATATTTCATACGGTATAAAAGTTAGTTAGTTATTGCATTGGCTTATGACCCGTTTTAATGAATTTGAATGTTTGCAAAATTTAAAATTTGTTGTTATATGCAAAATTTTGGTATGTATGTTCCAAAAGATAATTTTTACCAACAAAAAATCAAATTTCACCTCCTAATCTCAACTTTCTTAATAGAAAAACCCCAAGCTTTCTTTCCTGCCCAAAGAAAATTTCTGAAAATGTATCCTCCTATGAAAAGAGACAAATTTATTTTTGCCCTTCTTTTTTAAAGGTAAAATATTTATCTTTTTTTCAAAAAATGCTTTGGACAACAAAAAGGGCATGGTAAAATCTATTGAATTTGTAATGAAGAGTACTATTTTCAATGCTGTTAAAATATTAATGTATCGCTAAAACAGATGGTATATTCCCAGAAACCACTCATCGCTTATTTTCACAAATATATAAAAAGTGAAAATTCCTGTTTCTAACCTAAGAGCACTCGAAGGAAAATGTCTAAACCTTTTTTTCAAGAAAAAAAAATAAAAAAAATGTGTCATTTTCCAAAAAAGTCCATTTCGTTTTTGACCTGCCTTTTTTGAGGCCAAATATTTATTTTGTCAAAAAAGCTTATAATCAGTGACAAGAGAATGAGAAAACCTATCGAAAGTGTACAAGGCATTTTTTAAAAATTGTTATCAAAAGAGTTAAAAGTCGCGGAAATAGAATAGATGTACGAAAATCCCGAAATTTTCTCTCCATGGAGGGGAAGTGAGGGGAACTCACAACGCATCAAAAACAACTCACAACTAAAAACTCAGAAGGGTAGGGAAAATATAGGAAATTAGGGCAGGAAAAATAGCAGGAATGAGGGGAAATCAGGGGAGGTAAGTAGGGGAAATGGGGGGAGAGTAAGTAGGAAAAGTGAAGGGAGAGGAAGTACGGGACGTAAGGGAAACTGAATGTGAGATATGAGGGGTCGATAAGTAGAAGTGAGGGGAGCGGGAATAGGGGAAATGATAAAGGTAGAGAAAGTGAGGAGAGCGGGTAGTGAATGAGGAAGAAGTTGAAGAAGGGAGGGGAAGCGAAGGTTGAAATATGGAAGGGCAGTAGGGGTGGAGAGAGGTAGTAAGAGAATTTTGGGGAATAGGGGTGGTAAATGTACGAGGAGAGGTTCACGCGACTCATTCACGTCTGATTATAGGGTATGAAATCCTTTTTTGCAGGCGCAAGGCGCCTATTTTGACTACTTTTTTCGAGTGAGTAAACTTGTGAAATAATGACTCATATAGAAAAATCTGCAGTGCTGAAAGAATTACTAATCACACCTTATGAAATTTGGTTATGAAATTAAAAGAAGCCTAGGAAATGAGATATCCTGTTTCGAAAACGTTGCAAAAATCTGATCTACTTCAGAGACTGTTTCCAAATGAAAAGATCCTGATCGGATGTAGGATGGATGTTTTTTTTAGTGAAAATAGAAGGAAAATACGTGCCTGATGGCCTTGAGAATAAAAAGGTGTTAGGAAAAAAGTACGTGTCGATGTAGAGGAATGGAAATGTGAGGGTTGACAAAGTGACCCGAAACGAATAGGTCTCGAGTTTATGGAACCGTAAAAGCCATCCAACATATTGGGCTCGTAAGAGAATCACACATTCACGAAATACCGGATGTTGTAACCACCATTAAAATTTAAGTGCAAACTCTTTTGCTTCATTCAATTCGACATAGAAGCATCACTAAAACAATAATTTTGTTTCATCAATTACTTTTTGTACTCTTGAATTAATGAACAAATGTCAAAGGTATTTATTTCTTGGTGAATGAGACACTTTTAGGGATAAATGTTTAATGATTGAAGAGGATGATATTGAAATATTTAGATGGGAAATTGTGTGCAATACTGATACATTTCAAGTAATTGATGGCTGCTGATGAATTCCATGACAATCAAGTTTATTGTGTCGAGTATTATTTTCGACAATAATTGGGCTGCGTTAACGGAGGTAATTTATTTCGAGGGAATTATACGATGGCAATCTGTTTTTGAAAATTAATAATTTACATTCAGATCCTTTTTCAATTTCTGTTTTACTGGCAGTCATCAAATGGCTTAATGGATTTATTTGCATGAGCGGTTATGAAAATGAAGAATAAAACTATTAATGTTTAACACATGGTGGATTTCATGTCATTTCATCACACTAATTTGCGTCACTGAAGGAGATTCAGATGTAACTTTGCAGATTATTTCTTTCAGTCGTGATAAATAATTTCTTCAAATACATATGGAAAATTAAAAAGCTGGCAATAATACGGGTTTCTGAAGTTTTTGATATCTTTTACTTTCAAACCAAAATAAATACTTGAATAAAAGAATACTTTTTGATAAAACCCAAAACGAAAAACGCACTCCTGAAAGAAAAGCATTGTTCGATTTGGATTCTGGGATGTCTCGAAAGTATATTTCAATGAAAACGAAAATCATCGAGCTAACCCTTTTTGAAAAAATCAGTTTTCAAATTAAAAAATATCTAATTTCACGCTTTTTTCGAAAACTAAGGGAGATATAAGACAAAATTAGAAAAGTGAATTTTTTCTTGCAAAAAGTTTTATTGTACAGGTCTTTTATTTTTTTCTTGTTTCTCTTCATTTTTTCAACAAGATTTCTAAATCCTAAGAGAGAAAATGGGTTTGTTTAGTTTTATGGAAGTGAAAAGTTCATTAAAAATTTTGTATGCCTTAATAACTGCACTGGTAAACTTTATACTCACAGAATTCAAGGAATTCGCTTATTGATCGACTTAATTGTTATTAATGAATTTGATTGAAAGATTAGCAAGTAGTTTTATTGTAAATGATAAAGTTTTTATTTACTAAAAGTGCTTCGTTTTAAATTAGTAATTAAATTACTACTTTAAAACGAAGCACTATAGATGTATTCACTATGGGTATAGTTTCACTATGGTTATATTTATTTGTGCCAGTTTTATGAGCATTTTACTTCCTCATAGGTAGTAAATAAATTTGCTTCCTCACAGAGTGAGGATTGTCTCTAACAAGAGGAAAAAATTAGTGGAAGCTACAAATCGTCAAAATTTAATGATCATAGATCTCATTCACTGTTCAAGATATGATTAAGAGAAAAAGTTACACACACAGAGACAGTAAAAAAAATGTATATTTTCGAACTCCTGGGGACGAATTATATGGAAATATGTCAGAAAATAGATATATGAGGAAAAAAAATGATTAATAAGTTGAAAATAATCACTGTTTTAAACAGTTTTTACGGCAATATATTTTCATTTGAGCTTTCCTCAGATCCAGACTTTCCTCAATCCTCTGAATTGCTGAAAATATTTCTAAGAATAATGCATTTTTGTTAATATTTGGTGAAATATAAAACTTTCAATTTTGATGAACAAACTCGAAATTTCAGAATTTTTACGCAGAAAAAATGTTTTTTTCCTGCAATCAAAATGTTTTAAGATATAATGCAAATGATTTCTAGTCACAAAACATCAATAAAGTTAGCAATTACCATTATAAACAATTCGGATGAACAAAGTCAGAATTTTGGCAGTTCCACGCAGAAAAAATGAGTTTAGAAATCGAAATAGCTTAAGAATAAATTATAACACTGCTCCACTTCCCTTTTGAAATTATTTATCTCAGTTATTCAGAAAACATTTACATTACTATATTTTAGCGAATATTAGCAGATACGTATTGGTTTCAGGAATATTTTTTAGCAATTCCGGCATTTAAAGGAATTTATAATTTGAAAAAAAAATTCAAAATTTTTCCAGAAGAATTGTTTATAACAACTGTTTTGTTAGCTTTTTGATAATTTTATGATTAAGTGTCATTATTACATTGATACGAAGCAGTTTAAATGACATAAAAAATTTTGGTTTTTTATACTAACGCTATTGGCCAATTTGTAAAAAATATACCTTTTTCCAGACTTTGAATGAATATTTCTCCAGGAAAACAAATGAAGAAGAAGAAGAATGTTTTGAACCTGGAGCGTTTTAAAATATAATGCACGTAAAATTAGAAAAGTTCAATAATTAAATCAAAATTAAAGACTTCAGACTGTTTTAACGAAAAAAGTGCATTTCGCCCGACTGTGCGTCGTGGAGGGCACTGCATTTGACTTTTTTCTGCTCGAAAATTACTGGTGGTTCTATTCTAAGCCTCAGAGGACTACGCCCTCCTCCCTTCTAAATTTCTTCTTCAAATACTTCCCCCTCTCCTGGATTTATCAACTGGCACTCTCTTACACCTACTCCCCTTCCTCAGCCTCACTTCTTCTCCCCTACTCATCCTCATTTCTAATCATTTTCTCTACTTTCCCTCCCCTAATTTTCTCTCACCCCCTACCACCCTTCCCCACATTTCCCTGACTCACCCCCAATTTCCCATCACTCCCCCTACTTTAGCTCCCTGTATTTCTTCTCATTCATCATAACTTTCATACTTCCTCATCCCTAATTTTCCCTTACTTGCCATACTTTCGCTCTCCTTATTTCATCTACTTGCCCACCCCTTATTCTTCTCGCTTCTATTCTGATGATTTTTCCTCATTTTTAATCAATTATCCTACTTTCGCTAGAATTATTCCCTCATTATCCCTCTTTTCCCCTCCACTAACTTCCCTTTCTTTCCTTTCATCCATTTATCCTCTCCTCATTGTCCCTCATTGACTATCACTTTCCTTACTTCTCCTAATTACACCTATTCCCCTTCCCTCATTTGCTCTAATTATACCTATTTCCTTTACCCTTATTTCGCCTAACTTCCCCTTCTTTAAAAAAAGTGTGACGGAGGGACGGAAACCCGGCTGATAATGTAACGTTTTTTTCCCACGGCTACGAATGCCGAGAAATAAAAAAAAATCGAAACGTGATTTTCTTCAGCAACGCTTTTTTCATTTTGGGTTCTATCATGAAAAAAAGAATGTTTCTAGTGACTGCAGCTGTACTCTTTAAGCAAGATTACTTCTTCTAGCTCTTGCGCTTGCGTATAACGATTCACATGTACTTTTAAGACTGCCGGAATCATAACTTCACTTCATTGTGAGCTGACACTTGACATACTTATTGTGACTAGTAATTAGTGATTGAACCCACTATAAGTGAGAAGTCACCATAAAAAACCGACAATTTCCACGAATTAGCAATAAGTTACCGATAATCGCTTTTGGCTCGTTTGCGGCTCGCCTCCATCTCGCCTACAACTTTTCTCTGATTTCTCTCTGGCTCGTATAGCAAACTTCACACTCGTGTGGAACTGTCTAATTTTCGCACTTGTATCACAGTGTACTATATTTATATTTCAGGCTATTTTTCCTAACCTCGGGAGTGAATTTTACTTCCAGGGGTAGCTTAGTTTTCATGAAAAAATGGTCATGGGAGGGTTAAAGCTTTAACAGAATTGTCCACGTGTTGTCTCTGAAAATGTGAAAAATTGTATTGGGGTAAAGTGGGTTAAACATTGAAAAGATGAAAGTGGCGCTCGTTTTGAATTCAGGTGGTCCATTCGTCGTTTCAAATTACTTTGCTTAAGCTCGTTTTCCGTGCGTGGCTTTAGCGAGAGGAAAGGGGCGGAAGTGGAAACGGATCCCGGGCGTCGGCCAAACTTCATTTTCATGGCGGACAAGTTTTAATCAAGTTTGAGAAATTAGAAGAAAACCTCGACGAGCGCATTGCGCGCGTGCGATCCAGTCTCCTCTCAGTTCCCTCCTTTTGAAGGTGTCTCTCTTCTTCTTCCTGTCTCGCCATCTTCCACCTTCTGAGTTCGGTGCCAGGAACTCGATAGGTGGGCAATGGCCAAGTTGGCACGTCTGCTAACTTCATACGGCCGTCTTCTGTGATATGAGGAAACGAGAGAAAAAATACGCGATGAATTCCTCTTAGGTACTTATGCATTGTCCACCCATTGAATATTTCACAAGAGGAAACAACACTTTTCAACATTTCTTATTATTTTTTAAGAAGAAAATTAGAAACACAATATCAATAAGTCGATCTGTGCAAAAATCCCATTTTTGAACAAAAAGGCTCAGAAGCATTGCGAATACAAAAATCAGTTGTTTTGAAAACAACTTATTCAAAAAGTTCATTGTATGCAAAAACAATTGCATAGAAAGGCCCCAAAATATGTTTCCAAACAACGTTGTAATTGGCTCGTTAGAGACAAGTATATAACAAGAGGAAAAAAAGGGAGAGAATTGGGGAAGAGACAACCAAGCCATCCTCACTCTCATTTCCTTTTTCTTTCTCTGTCTTTTTTATGCTACTTTTTGGAACCAACATATTTCGAGATCACTTTAGATCTCCTCATCAGGGTATAATTTTATAGGATACTTCGAAAAAATATTTCTATCATATGCTTTATATTAGTAATGTATATATGAAACTGAAGTTTCTTATCGTGCTGTTATTTACATTATTTTTCATTTTTTATTTTTGGATGAATATTTAACTTTTAATTTTCGGTTTAGGTATCAATCCTTAATATTTCTGAATCTTTTTTGCACTTCAATACTTGTTTTAATTGTCATTTAACAAAAAATTAAATTGCAATAATTTCCAATGTTTCCTATGAAAATTCGATGAAATTATCAAAGGCTTTGTTATATCTCTAAAGGTATCTTTATAAAATTATAACCCCCCGAATTAATAATTATAAAATTAATATTAATATTAAATTTGTATATTTTATGGCTCTCTAAAATAAATGAAAAAATACTAAAAAAATTTTCGATCTTTTTAAACATGTAAGTTTTTATTGAAAATACCAATTTCAGGCGAAGAATACTAACATAATTAAAAATTGTTGAAAGATTTCAAATGTTGCTTGAATTTTTATGATTTTCATTTAGAATACCAATTTTTGATGTGAAAAGACAGCCCAACCTGAACATTTTCAAAAACCATTAATATTCCCTGAAATTTAATGATTTTTTAATAAAAAAATTCAATTTCCGACGGTAAACACTAACCTATTTCAAAATTGTTCAAGTTTATAAATTTCATTATTTTGCACGAAGACGATTGGATTTTAATCTAGTGAATTTGGACGAAAATACGAATAACAGAAAAATGTTCATAATGTATTATAAATCTTCTCCAATATCAAAAGATTGTTGTTTTAAAAAAAAAGGTTTACTGTGAAGACTTTTAAGATAACCTGAAGATTTTCAAAAATGGCAAATCTTGTTCGAACTATAATGTTTTTTGTTTTAAAATACCAGTTTTCAGTGTAGAACAGCAACATAACCTAAAATTGTTACAATTGTTGAATCTCCTGTTCGAAATTCTTTTAACAATACAAATACCAATTTTCGACGGAAAACACTAACATAATTTGAAATTGTTAGAAATTCGAAATCTTGTGCAATTTGAAATATTTTTTCTTTGGAAACACCAATTTCCGGTCTGAAATCTTGAAGTAACCTCAATTTGTTGAAATTTGTTAATCTTATTTCTAATATTTTTTTCTGTTAAAAATACCAATTCCCTACGGAAAACACTGACATAATTTTACATTTTTGAACGATACTAAAATCGTGTTAAAATCTATAATGTTTTTTTTTAAATACCAATTTTTAGTGTAGAACGGCAACATAACCTAAACTTGTTAGAATTTTCAAATCTTCTGTTTAATATTTTTTAATAGTAAAAATACCAATTTTTGACAAAAAACACTAATATAATTTGAAATTGTTAGAATTTGGAAATCTTGTTCAATTTGAAATACTTTGTCTTTTGAATACCAATTTTTGGGTTAAAATCTTAATGTATCCTGAAATTGTTAAAATTTCTTAATCTTCTTTATAATATTTTTTTCTATTAAAAATATCAATTTCCGACTGAAAACACTATCATAATTTAAAATTGTTGAAAGATTCTAAAGTTTGTTCACACCTATAATGTTTTTTGTTTTAAAATACCAATTTTTAATGTGAAACGGCAACATAACCTAAAATTGTTAGGATTTCTAAATCTTCTGTTCAATATTTTTTTATCCATAAAAATACCAATTTTCGATGACAAACACTAACATAATTTGAAATTTTCAGACATTCGAAATCTTGTTGAATTTAAAATAATTTTTCTCTTAAAATACCAATTTTTGTTTTAAAACCTAAAGTAACCTAAAATTGTTAAAATTTGTGGATCTTTTTTCTAATCTTTTTCTTCTTTCTAAAATACTAATTTCCGACGACAAACACTAACATATTTTTAAATTGTTGAAAGATTCTAAATCTTGCTTAAACCTATAACGTTTTTTGTTTCAAAATACCAATTTTTAATGTAAAACGGCAACACAAACTAAAATTGTTAAATTTTTTTAATCTTTTGTTCAATATTTCTTTTATAATAAAAATACCAATTTCTGAACAAAAACACCAACATAATTTTAAATGTTTAGAAATTCTAAATCTTATTCAATTTAAAATAATTTCTCTTTTAAAATACCAATTTTTACTTTAAGATCTTGAAGTAACCTAAAATTGTTAATTATTTGTGAATCTTCTTTCTAAACTTTTCTTTTTGTTCAAAATACCAATTTCTGACGAAAAACACTAATGTAATTTAAAATTGTTGAACGATTCTAAATCTTGTTCAAACCCATAATGAAATTTGTATTAAAATGCCAACGGTTGGTGCAAAACGTGAATATAATCTGAAACTGCAAAAATTGCAAATATTGCTCGAAGAATTATGATTTTTATTTCAAAATACCAATTAGTGAGGTGAAACTCTAGCATAACTCAAAATTCTAAGTCTCGTTTAAAATCTAATTTGTTAAATGGAAAATACAGATTTCCGACCGAAGATTGTTTATCTATTTAATATGTTAAATTTAAATTTTGAACATTTGGTCTATTTTCTGTGATGAATTAGATTATAAATGTTAATTGACGAAAAAAATCTCCTTTTGTCATCAGCCTCAGTGGGAACTGAACTAACATAAAATGATTTCTGGTCAGGTGCACTTACCATTATCCTACAGAGGATCGAGAACCCTTTTTCTTAGAGTGATGATGATGCCTTGCGGAATGACGTTCTATGCAGACCTGAATTTTCAATTCATGAAGATTTTATTAGATTTTAAATTGGTGTTGAGTAGTGTGATTAAATATTTAAAATTTTTCACTTAAATTTAGATAATTTGGTCCATTTTCTGTAATAACAAGTATGAGAATTGTTTATTGGCAAAAAAAGATTTGCGATCCTCCGTAGCTTAGTGTTAAAAACAGCTGACCAGCAATCGGCTACGTGATATCGATTTCCACCGCAACTAATGAAAAATTAATCAAAGGAGGCAACGCTCACCTACAAAAAGTGTTTCATAGCCTAGTAAGACGTTAATTAAGTCGTTTAAGCTTACTCCTCTTATACTTTCCCTCCCTTACTCGAAATACTTTCTCCTCGCCTACCCTACTTTCCCTCCCCTCACTTCACACTTCGCTTCACCACCTCTTCCAAGCCCACCTTAACTCCTTCCTCTTCTAGTTTCCCTTCTTTTCACTGCCACATTTAACACTCCTTTTCCCTAAATTTCTGCTCAGCTGACATTTTATCTCTCCTACATCACTTCCCTCGGTTCCCTCAATTCTTTCAGTACCCCTCCATGATTTTTCTTCATTTTCTCAACTTGCATTCCTCTTACTTTGCTTTATTTACTCTGCTCCTACACCACTCACTTCCCCTCTCTTCACTTCTCTTACTTTCCCAACCCACATTCCACATCACTTATTCTACAACCCCTCTGCTAATTTTGCCTTGCACCTCATACTTGTCTTCCCCTAATCTTTTCTGATTTTCCCTACTTCCCCTCTCTACACTCCATTCACTTCCTTTCTCTCATCTCTCTAATTACCCTCCTCTTATTTCTCTTCACTTCCCTCCCCTTATCTCTACTCCTGGGAAGAAAGTACGGCAGACGGATGAATTACAGAAAATAGAAAAAAATTGGAATTTAAACTAAACATCTTGAATATTTAGTTACACTGGTCTATTAATCCTATATATGGTATCCCTATCACATCTAATCAATTGCTTATTTTGCCTCTAAAAATAAGTTTAATTGGAGCTTGAATAATTTTGAGACGGAATTGTGTAGTTGTGCACCATAAAAATGTTTAGGAGAAAAGAAAGAAGTTTAATTACATAAATGACATTTGGGAAATGTTTATGAGCACTTGGTGCCATGATGGAAGAAGAATGTAATAAAGTATCATCCAGCACTTGTTTTTAGAATTTTCATAAGATTGGAGACTTCACGCTACCTGCGTTTTGTACTAAGGGAAGAGGATGAAGGGTTGCTGATGGTAAAGTCCCCAGGAGGCTGACTTTAGCTGTAATGCGATCCTACCAGCAATTTTACGCTCTGAGCCTCTTGAAAAGCCACGAGAAAAGAGTTTTAAAAAAGAGTTCTTCCTTTCTGCACCCCCTGCAATATTATATCTGTAGAATTCACAAAAGCCTTCCTGACCTAGTTTTCAAAAATCGAAATTCGATTGAATGATAACTTGGAGACATAAATTTTTAATGGTAGATTTCAAGTTTAAAACTAATAAAATTCAATACTTTCATTCCTACAGTCTTTGTACTTCTCTTAAGCCAGCTTCTTTATTAAACTCCGCTCATGATATTTCTGAGAGAAGGGAAAACTTCAAAGCTTCCATTGTAACGTATTTTCTTTCCAATGTTTCACATTGGGTAAACCAATTTTTCAATAAAAAGCTGAAGGAAATACTTTTTCTAGAGCTTTGTTGAACAAAATTCTCAAACAAGCTTTCGGTCTTTCTCTCTTCGAAATATATATATAGGACTAGAGAAGAAACGCGACTGATTATTATTTTCTTTACCTGAGAAAATTTTTAAATTAGAGAATGAAATCAATAAATTTTCAAAATGTTTGTATTTCATCGTATCTACTATCTAAAATACTAAAAAAGAAAGAAAAGGACAGAACAAATATATACTATTTATTTACAACATATGGACGATCAAACAGTTGCATTTTTGTGCAAAAATACTAATTTTTGACCAAATGCTTTTCGACAAATGATTTTCGTTCAATAGAAATTTACACCCATTTTAGGTTCAAAAAGCCATCATAACCTGAAATAGTTTTAAATGATTTCATCTTCTTTGAAATACGGGTTTCCCAATAACAATATTTTATAGACAGTTTTAAGATCTTAATTGAAAATGAATTCAACTGAATGTTTCAAATTTATAAAGTATATTACAGATTAATCGATAAGTATAAGGGGATGACATACGTTTACTGAAATTAAAAAATCTCGTAAATTAAGAAATACCGAACAAAGTGAGTAATAAAAATAATTATGAACGAACATTAATCATTCGAAATTGTAATGAAAATATTCGAGGTAGACATAAAAATTAAAAATTTTTTTAAATTTTAGTTTGGATTTCTGGTGGACATTTTTTAAAAATAATTTATTTTATAGCTGAGGTATGTTCAAAAAGTCAAACTATAAAGCATGTAACTTTGAAAATATAGAAGTTGAACGAAAAATTTTTTATATTTTTTTGTTATGTTTTTTTTAATAGTTTTTGGTATTCTCTTGAAATTTATTCGAAAAAATTTGACTTTATACACGACAGATGGGTATTATTCAGTTCTGGTTGAGTTTTTCCATTTTTGTTAAATAAAAGTAATATTGAAGTTTCCAAAGTGTCTTTCTAATATTAATTATAATATTCCTGTGAACAACGTTTTTTAATATTTACATTATGTTTTAAACAACTGTTATGATTTTTTAATAGTGTATTCCGAAGTTTGAAAAGGACAGAAACAAATACGGAAACTCTGGATTTATTCAAAAGGAAACAAATACAGGAAGTTAACCTTTTTCTAAAAGATGAGAGAGGATAATAAGAAAGTTTTCAAAAATTTGTGAAATTGATTGTTTCTTGTTAGGAGAATGGATTTTATTGAAATATACAGAAATTGGGGTGATGAGATTTATGTGATGAAAGGACATGAATTGAATTAAATTAATACCGAAATTCCAAAAAAACAATTTCTTGATTTCCAGATTCTTTTTTGACATAATTTGAAATCTTCAGAGTTCAAAATTATTCGTTTCAAGTAAAACCTATATTAATTTAAATTTCCCCAGAAATCTTACAGTCATTTATGATCGTTACCCCTACTTCTCCTCATTTCCCCTTACTTCCATCACTTTCCCACCCAAATTTCCCGCCATTTCCCCTGCCCCTACAACCGCACTATTTATTTCACCTCACACGGCATATGTACCTTCCCTCATTTCCTCCAATTTCGCATTATTTTCCGCTCCTTATTTTCCCAACTTTCTCTATAACACCTTCCCTCACTTCTTCTCGCAACCACAACTTCCCTTTCCAAATTTCCCCTTACTTTCCCTACATAACCTTAATTTATTTGTTATTTTATCATTTATTTATTTTCAGGAATATTCAGAAATAATTGTTATCATCAAATATAATTACTTATTCGAAAATGTTAACTTACTGAATTAGTTGTGCAGAAAATTCCTAATCTTTATTAATAGATAAAGACGTATCACCTCATATAATATAATCAACATGAATAAGAATAGAAATTCGTCATTTCTAAAAAATATTTGGTCGAAACGTTAAGGATAGAATATTCTTGCCTTTATTATTAAAGAATCATTCACAATTTGGAGTTCCTCTTTTAGAAATGAATTTTTTGAATGAAAATTCCTCATTTGGAAATTGCGATTTACAAAATTCTCGAAAATTAAAAAAATAGCTGTGAATTCGATCTCGAGTGTTCCCACTTTGTTTGTATTTATAATTATATGGTGCTCATTTTACGAGCACTTTGCTTTCCGTTAGCAAATGTATTCGCTTCCCCATAAAGGAAGCATTATTATTTTTTTTTCAATAATAGACAAACCAATGTCTTCATTTTGCTCAATTCAAAAATAGAAACTTACGAGAAATGCAAAACTACAAAATAATACAAAAACAATTCTTAACACAAAGCCAAATCAGACAAATAAAATTTTGTATTCGAAATGATAATTTTTCGAGCTGGAAAAGGGAAAGGAGAGGTTCTGTCACACCCTATCGAATTACTCTGTTCGAAAATTTATGATCAAAAAGTCTTTTCTTTCAATACGTCAACTTTGAATTATGACGATGAAAACAGTTTTTCCGTTCGAATCAGATGACTCAAATATTATAAAAGAGCATAACTTCCTTAATCTTCAATTAAGTGTATTAATATTATAGATCAATCGATTTTCCTCGAATCAAGAAATCTTTTCCGTTCTTGCATCAATTTTGAATTAGGTTAGTGAAAAAAATGTTACTATAAAAAACCGTGTTTTCAGATATTATGCATTACCATAGCTTCCTTACTCTTCAATAAAATGTATTAATGCTATGTGTGCATCGATTTGTCTTGAATCAACACAACTTTTCTATTCTCGCATCAACTTTAAATTAAGAGAATGAGAAAATTTTCACTATGAAAAACCGATTTTTACAATATACTAATTACCATAACTACCTTGCTCTGTGATAAAATATATTCATATTAGAGGTCAATCAATTCGTCTCGAACCAAGGAATCTTTCATATTTTTGCATCAACTTTGAATTATGTTGAAGAAAAAAGTTTTACTATAAAATACCGTATTTTCAAATATTATACATTACCATAGCTTCCTCACTCTTCAATAAAATTTATAAATATTATAGGTCTATCGATGCGAATCGAATCAACACATCTTTTCTGTTGTTGCATCAACTTTAAATTATGTCAGTGAAAAAAGTTTGACTATAAAAATCTGATTTTTAAAATATATAAATTACCATAACCTCCCTACTCTTCAATACAATGTATTAATTTTATAGTTCAATCGATTCGTCTCGAACCAAGGAATCTTTTACAATTTTGCATCAACTTTGAATTATGCTAATGTAAATAGTTTTACTATAAAAAAACAATTTTTAAAATATCATTGAGTGCTAAAAAAAATTCAATGAATATTTTCAGAAATCCTTTGGCCAGTTTCAAGATATCAGTGAGGAAAATAATCCCTTCAAATATCATCAATTTATCTGTAACCGTTTTCTAGTTATCGTGTTCACAAAAAAGCGTGACATCCACACACATCCAAACACACACACACACACAGCCGGACAATTGTTTAGAACATTGTATTAGACATTTCTAAATTGAAGGAGCTTTAATTAAATGAACTAGGAAATTTTTTGAAAATTTTACTATTACAAAGCTTCCTCTATGAGGAAGCAAAATCAAAGTGAAAACAGCCACTTAATGTTATATTCATGCAGTATGCAACCAATCAGGTTCTCCACAACAAAGAGTGTGAGATTTTCGAGAATTTCGTTGTATCAATTTTATTAGATGGGATTGGAATCCAATCATTGACACGGATTTTCCGACAACAATAGATTCAATATAGTTTAGAGGCGTTAATTGAAAAATCGGGCCAAGGATATTTTAATAATTGAATTTTATAACCGCCAAAAGGTACACTTATTTATTTTCCTCTTTATGTGCGCATTTATTTCTTCTACCTTTGGACATATGATCTGATTTGAATATAATAATAATAATTATTATTATTATTATTATGTGAGAGGCATGATAAGGGGGGAGGTGATATAGATTTTGAGATTAATCTATAATTCTTGTGTTACTTACTTAAACAATACATTCGGTCCGCAATATTGCTCGGACTCAAGTCGCTGATCAATCTCTGTAGCAATCACCTCAGGCCACAAGCTTCACAAAGTTACCATGAAAACCTCTCTGCGCGGGCCCATTGGTATCCAAAGTCTTTCGTTTCAGGCGTCTCTCACTTCACGTACAAATTTCATCATGCATCTCTTATAACATTTTTTTTTACCTTACTTTCCTGTCCTGACATACCTATTCAGTTTTCTTTGCAGTTAACGTTCATACATTTTCTCATGCAAGCTCTTGTGTTGCAATTGCTTTTTATACTTTTTCGACTTAAGATCTCGTTCACACATTTACATCATTCCTTCATCGCCCTGCTTCTGGCTATGCTACCATTTACTTCACCTGAATATATTCGTTTCGTCAGTCGTTTTACTTTCATTCTCTCAACATGCTCAAATCATCTCAAACAATTTATCTTATGCTTGTCAAACATTGTTGCTTCTACACCACGTTCTTCAAAAATACTCTCATTACTGAGACTGTCTATTGGCGTTTCACCGCAGACATTGCGCAGGAATTTCATGCCAACATCGGTAATTTTACTCATATCCTTCTTCTAGTAGGTTCAGGTCTCGTTACCATATAGCAGAGTCTGTCTAAATATAAAATTATGTATTGCCATTTTAGCTTCATTTGTTATACTTTTGTTTCTGTTAATGGCTCCTACACTGCAGATAACTTTTCTTCCCAACTTGCTCTAATCACTTATTGTGTAAGCCAGTGTTGCATAATGCTTTTTCACCCTATTCCTCAAACACCATGATTTTTGTTTTATTCACATTAATTCTAAAACTCGTGGGAAATCAAAGAATATGCAGATATTTTTTCATCTACGGTTCACGAAAGCAGTAATAAATTAAAAAAGGCTGTTTCTTTTTTAAATAAATTGGCATCTAGAATTTGTATGGAATATTTGTATAGGATGATGTATTCTCTTTTTTAGTGCACGATTCACGAAAAAGCAGAGCAAGCAATTAATGCATCCCAATCAAAATGCAAATGAGTATTAATCGAATGAAGCGTCGGGTAATCGCTCCTTTTTCCGGATATATAGCACGCGGTGATTCGAGCCTTGTATGTACCGCACACGAAGCACAGTCATTTTCCGTTGTTGCTGCCGACGTTGTCGTTGGTTGCCGCTGCGCTGATGCTGTACAAGCACTGTAATTTACTGTGGTACAATTAGTTTGCGTATGAAACAGAGACCGCTCGATGTAAACTATGAATTTATATAGGTGAAAATAAAAAAATTGACGAAATCTTGTTCCGAGAAAAATACACTCTTATTTTAAATAAGGGGCTGTAAAAACACTACATCATGCTATTTTCAACACTTTTCCCACCACTCCACTTCCTCGTCACTGATACGAACACCCTCTCCCCCTTTTAAGTCAACTTTTTTTCAAATAATTCGATAATCGAGTAAAATAAAACAAAAAACGTACAAACAAACGTACACAGATAAAGTATATATAGGAATCACTGTTGACTTTGAAACGTGATTACAAATTCAAAAATTAAGCGAGAAACTTTCTAACAAGAAACCGTCAGAAAGCTCATTGGATTACGTGTCAATTGAGCCTTAATATGAAAGTATTTTTGACCTTTTAGAGAAAATCTACTGCGTGAGAAGTTTTTAAAAAAACTCAACAATTTCTTGAATTTTGTACCTCGACTTCAACTTCTGGCATGACCTAGGAAAGTTGTAACAAAAATCTCAAGTTTATAGCAATTATTCTTTGAAGTCTCATCTTTGATTCAAGCTAACAGAACAAATAATATTCATGGGTTTTCAAGATACGACTAAAAATGACCAAGCGTGTCGACTGAGCCTCGACGCAGACACGCTTGGACATTTATTGTCATATGTTGGGCACCCCTGCAACTTTTTGAAGTTTTACTGGCTCAAATTGAAGATGAGATTTAGCAGAATATGCCCTATCAATTCCAGTTTTTTTTCTTGGATGTCCTAAGTCACAGCACGAGTAGACGCTAAGAAACAAAATCTGAGAAATTCTCTGTGACCATCGCTCTGGCGGTCGACAGCAGTAATCACCGACTGAAACTTCACATTTGAGACTTGGACATTTTTAGCCGTATCTCGAGAACCCGTGATATTTTTTTGAATTTTATTGTTTTTGATCAAAGGTCCATGTACAAAATTCGAGAAATTCTTGAATTTATTTTTTTAAACTTCTCTCAAAATCTCTCCAAAAGGTCAAAAATATCTCTATTCAAGCTCAATTGACGCGCAATTTAATCAGCTTCTCAATGGATTTTCAAGAAGTTTCTCGTTCGTTTTTTGAAAGAGAAATCACGGTTCAAGGTCCGCAGAGCTTTTTGATGGTACTTTCGCTGATCGTACCGACAATTTCCGAAGGTTTTGTATATAGGAACTAATTCTGTTGAGTACAATTAATATATAGGTACCATATTCAATTTGATAAGAAACGCTTGAGATTTCAAGTCGAAATATATTGCAATCCAAGTGAAATAGTTGAATTTTCAACAAGAACAAAACTGATTTCAGACCAAAAAGTTGCATTTACACCCAAATAGTTGACCTTTCAAGCGAAAGAGATGAATTTTTAACCAAATAGTTGAGTTTTTGAACTACAAAGATGAATTTTTCAAGGAATAGTCGAATGCTTTGGATGAAAAAGATTAAGCTTCAACCACGCATAATTTCACTTTTAAACAATTACTTGAATCTCCAAGCCGAAAATACGAACTTTTTATAAGATGAATGAATTTTCAACCAAGAAAAAAGAAGAGTTTTTCAGAAGACTGTGGAATTTTGAATCCAAAAAGACGAATTTCCATCCAAACAGACATAATCTTGACAAATTAGTAGAATTTTTTGAAAAAATAATTAAATTTGTAATAGAATAGCTGAATTTTTAACTAAAATTATGTATAATAAAGAAAAAAAATTATTTCTAACAAAGAATTTAAACTTTTAAACAAGTGTGTTCCATCAAAGAAGAAGAGTACTTATCGAAAAATATAATAGTTGATAATTCAACCAATAACAGAACCGTTGTATCCTGAACGAAAACAGATTTTTTTAACCAAATAGTTGCACTTTTGAGAGAAAATTATAAAATTTCAATCAAGAGAGAGGTGTTTTCAATAATCAAGATAGATTTTTTATTCCAGAGGGAACAAAATGTCAGCCACATTGTTGAATTTTCAAGAAAAAATGCAAATTCTTTACAAAACCGTTGGATTTTTTAGATAAAAAAATGAATTGTCTTCAAAACAGTTGAATTTCCAACAAAAAATATTATTTTGAACCAAGAATGGAATGTTAAATTTGCAGTTCCAAAAATAGATTTTCTGATAAAAGCGGATTTGCAACAAAATAGTTCAATTTTCAACCAAGGAGATGAATCTTCAATTAATACAGTGAATTTTTAAAGAAGTTCAACTTTCAATCAAGTAGTTGAATTAGTAGTTAAATATTCAACCGACGAAAGGAATTTTAATGGAAACAATTGGATTTTTGGGAGAAAAATACGATTTTTCTACCGAACTGTTGAATTTTCAGCGAAAAAGCTCCTTTCCAACTGACAATACAAAATTTGTAGTTTCACAAATGGAATTTCAACCGAAAAAAACCCCAATTTTTAATGAATTAGTTAAATTTTCAACCGTAGTGTTGAATTTTGAAGTAATAAAATACATTTCTAACAAAATAGTTCAACTTTCAACCAAGTAGTTGAATTTTCCTCCAAAAACGATGCATTCTCAATGACAAATCTAATAGTTAAATCCTCAACTAAAAGCGATTGATTTTCTAAAGAAAATGATAAATTAAATTCTAAGTAAAAACTTAATTTAAAAAAAATCGTTTCCAGCAAAATAGATTAGTTTTAAACGAATAAAATGATTTTTAACCAAGTACTTTGACTTTCTACCATGAAGTTTAATTAAAAAAAAAAAATGAAATGCAAATAATTGATGAATGTAATGAATGAAGTTTCCTTCATTCCTGCTGCTAATTATCTTCCAGATTGCAAATTTTCCGGGTTGTATTTACTTTCTGAACCAATATTTTCCTCATTTTCCCTTGGTACAGTATTTATCTCTTTCGGTTAAAAATAGTATCATTTCATTGAAATTTCCATTATTTTCCTAAAAATCCAACTATTTTGTTGAAAAGTCAACTTTTTTAATTAAATATTGAACCGTTTTGTTGAAGATTCATCTCTTTTGATACAAAATTCATCCTTTGCGATTGAAAAATCATCTCTAGCTAGAAAAGTCCTCTTTTTTCATTGAATATTAATTATTTTGAATTGAATTATTATACCATTAAGACATTTCCCTTTCGGGGTAGGCGTGACTCAATCGTAACTCAAAATTTAAATTAACCTAGAATTCTCGCTTCATTTATTTAAATAACACGTTCGTTCCGGAACACTTTTTCGACCTAGGTTGCTGATCAATCTCTCTAGCGATCACCCCAAGTGAAGAGCCTCACAAGGTCATCATGTGGGGTTCCCTACTCGCGCCCATAAGAATCCAAGGTCTTTTGTTTCAGGCATCATTCACTCTACTGACACTCTTTTTGGAATGGAAGCTTCTAATGTATCCTCTAAGGGTTTACATTTTTCTTGTATCTCTTCCCTATTCCTTCACACACACTTGCACGCACTTACTAAGGGGTGGGAGGGGGACCTACAGTTTAAGTTGGGTTCCGAACCACAAGGAACAACAGCCTTGAGTACTTAGAGAACCTTTTTCTCTAGAGCTACCAGTCCCAGGACTCTCCGGAAATGAACTCCCTTGCTAGGATAGTGTTTTTTTTATGAACTATTTGTCGGCACACTTTTCTGTCCTGGCATACTTCTCTAGCTTCCTTCACGACCATGCATTTTTTCATGCAAGCTCTCATGTTTTTATGATTTCTTATGTATCTTCGAATTAAAGTCTCATTCGCACATTCTAACCATTTTTCCCGCGGTCCACATCTGGGCACACCGCCATTCACTTTGCCTTCATACAGTTGTTTCGTCAGTCCTTCATCTTTCATTCTTTCAACATGTTCGAACCATCTTGAATGATTTCTTTCCCATATGTAAACTATTGTCTCTCCTGCACTATTTTCTTTGAGTCGCTCGTGAATAGGCTACCCAGATATGCGTAATTATCAACTTGTTCTATTCTCTCATAATTTAGGACAATGTTGCACATTGTTTTTTCACCTTTACCTTCAAACACCATGATTTTTGTTTTATTTAGGTTAATTTAGAGGCCCATGTTCTTCATGCTTGTATTTAGTTTGCTCAACGTTCTTTGCAAGTCCTGGATTGATTCTGCCACAACAACCTTATCATCTGCGAACGCCAACCCACGCATTCTCACTGTTTCGAGATCTACACCTTCTTCGTCGAAGAGGGCCATTCTTAGCCACTTATCCATAAATATGATGAATGGCAATAAGGACATAACGCAACCTTGTTTATTGCCTTGCATAATAATGAACCAGTTACTCAGTTTACCATTGACCCTTACACACGCTTCGCGAGTACTCTCTCAGGACTTCCCAAAATTTACTTCTATCCACCTTGTCAAATGCTTTTTCCAGGTCAGCAAATGCAAAGAAAATTTTCCTGGAATAAAATTAATTTTTTAAAATTGAAATTTAACTTTTTGATTTTTGGTTAAGAATTGATCATTATCAGTTGAAATCAAACCATTGGTTTGACAATTCATCTTTTGGGTAAAAAGTAAATTTTAAAGGATGAACATTCAACTATCTGTGTGAAAATTAATTTATTCTGTTGAAAATTAAATTTTTAGTTGAAAATTCATATATTTGGTTCGAAAATTCAACTGCTTGATGAAAAACTTGTCCTTGTGGTTTTCAAATTTTGTCTTTCTAGTGCACAATTAACTTTCTTGTTGAAAATTCATATTTGTTTGATTTTTTTCTTTCTTGAGTAAAAAATCTTCATCGGTTGAAAATTCAACCCCTTTTCTTGAAAATCTGTCTATTTGGCTTGAAAATTTAGTATGTCAAAAATGCAACTATTTGGTTAACAATTAAACTCTTTTGTTAAGAATTCGACTCTTTTGCTTGAACGTTGAAGTATTTCGTTCTGAATGCAAATTTTTGGTTGAAAATAAATTTTATTTGGTTGAAAATCCAGCTATTAGGTTGAAAATTAATTTTATTTCACAGAAAAAACGAAATGTAATCTTGACAGCGATTTCAGAGTAATTCTTACCTGCGAAAAAAATGAGCTTTACGTAATAAAATTCACCCACCACATGAGAAATGGTTACAATGTCAACTCTATTAAATCTTGTTTTGTTTCCATGCAAAAAAATTCAACTTTATCTACTTGAAAATTACCCGCAACAAAAATTCACTTTTTTTTTCTGTGCTGAAATAGGCAGAATAAGCGCTCTTTTCCTGCCGCGGAGCAGCAGTAAAAAACACTTAATTGTACCGCGACGGGCGGCACGTAAACTACATTTCAGCAAAGAGGAAGAATATTTTTGTTGAATTTCAATCGTTTTCATTCAAATATTTTCTTATTTATAGGTTTATCTTATTTATAGGTTGAAAAATCATATTTGTGGGTTGAAAATTGAATAAGTAGGTCACAAATTCCACCTTTATGTTGAAAATTTGTATCTTTTGCTTGAAAATTGAACTATTTGGTTGGAAATACGTCTTTTTTGGTTGGAAATAACTTCTTTCTGAGTTAAGAATTCATCTCATTTGTTAGAAAATCCATCGTTTTTGGTTTGAAATTGCACTATTTTGTTGAATTCGTAATGTATTTGGAGTTTAAGTCCTAGGAATATGATGCCTGCACTATGATTTAAACAAATTTATTTCCATATTTGCATAAAAAATTATTTAAAAAGTAAAAGACCATGTTTCAATATATGAATGTATGCTCTCTTCAATAATAAATTTAATAAATTCTTTTTATACAATTATGTTGACTATGCAGATAGTATTTTTTAGAAAATTCTACAGTTAATTTTGTCTTGTGTCTCATTTAAGTAAACACGCTTACAAACGATAACGAAATTGCCTTAACGCGGTAATTTTGCCACGATACTTGGGCAAGTCGGGAAATTAAGAAATTAAGGCTTTAAACCTATTAACTGGTTTAGCGTGGATACCGCGTGGTTGGACTACTTCCAGGGAAAAATCCAGATTAAAACTTAATCCAATCCGGCCTCACTCTTCCTGTGTGGTTATTCTCAAATTTTGTTTCTTCTCTCGACCCTGACTTTTTGTCCTCCTTTCCTTTTTTTTCTATTTTCTTCATCTTTTTGTCTCTCCTTTTATCTCATACTCTTTCGCACGTGCACAGAAAAAAACTGGAGGTTCACTAAAGTTGTGTCTTGAATAAAAAGTAGAATTTTTTAAAACTAAGATACAAATAGAAACCTACGGAGGCCCAAAGGGCCTTTGGGCCCAAATTCATCTTTGGAAACCCTTGCTTAGTATAACAAGAAGTAGCATTCACAAACCAAAAGTCTGCAAAGGTGGGGTTGGTAATTTAGGGATTTACAGAATTTGTCGACAGATGAAACAAGAAGAAAAGATTATTGCATATGAATAGGCCTTTATATTTAAAAGTTTGCTATATAACCTGTAAATTGTGTTATCAAGTCATAGAAGTCATATATAACTATATAAGTTATATTTATCAATTATATTTATCTATTCTACTTGTGATATTATTTTGTACTTTAATTCTCTTTATTAAATTAGGAAGGATCAGTGGAAGTAACTTTAGGAACTTAGATAACATTTAATACGTATCCTGTTGATAAATTTTAAAGAGTTTTTTTTCTCTGCTCTTAAGAAACATACCGTATCTCACTTTTTCAAGATTTTTTTTCGCTTGGATGCAAACTCATTTGAGAGAACCCAACAAGAAAAATTAACTACTTTTGGTGGAAAAGTCGACTATTATATTTTTGTTATGGAATTTAACTCGTTTAATTAAAAATTCTAGTATGTTGAAAATTGTATTCTTTTGTGTGAAATGCTACTATTTTGTTAGTAGGTTATCTTTCTTGGTCCAACATTCAGCTACTTGGTTGAGAATTTAACTACTCTATTAGAAATATTTAATTATTCCATTTTAAAAAATTAACGTTCTGGGATTCAAAATTATTTCGTGTTGAAGTCTTTTTCTGCAAATTCATTTTTCTAAGATACATAATTTTAGTTGAAAATTTATTTTTTGTTGTTGAAAATGTAACTATTTTGTTAAAAATTAATCTCCTTGTATGAAAATCCATCCGTATTAATTGAAATGCAACTTTTTTGAGTCCTAATTAATTTGGTTTGGTTGAAGATTCAACAGTTTGGTGAAAAATTAAACTATTCGGTTAAAAGTATATTTAATTCTTCAAGACTAAACTGTTTTTAAGAAAATTTAACTTTTTGGAAGAGCATTAACTTTTTTGTTAAGAATTCATATTTTTGGATGTTTTTTGTAGATAATTAATCTTCTTGCTGAAAATTTCATCTTCTTGGTTAAATATTCAAGTATATGGTTAAAAATTCCTTTTCCTTATTTGAAAATTCAACTACTTGGTAGAAAGGGGAAATAGTTTGTTAGAAATTCATATTTTTTAAGTGTCACTTCCTTAGTTGAAAATTTTACTATTATATTTTTAGAAAATAAATCTCCTGGGCTAAAAAAATCATCGTTTGGGTTGAACTTTATTGTTGAAATTTTTTTAAGATTCATCAGCTTATTTGAAAATTCAGCCCTTTGTTAGAAGTGTAACTATTATGTTGAAAATGAACTTTTAATTAGAAAATTCATATTTTTGGTTTAAATTTAACTATTTGTTTGAAAATGAAACTATTTTTATGAAAATTCAACTTTTTCGAAGAAAATTAACTTTTGTTAGATAATTATACTTTCGGATTGAAAATTCAACCGTTTTGTAGATAATTCATCGTTCTGGATTAAAAATTCTACGATTTTATTGAAATTCATGTATTTTGTTGAAGATTTGTGTTTTTCGGTAGAATATTAATCTTTTTGCCCAAAAATTCATCTTTTTGGTTGAAAATTCAACTATTTAGTTTAAAATTCATCTTTTTCAGAGGAAAATTCAACTACTTAGTTAAAGTTCTCACTATTTTGTTTAAAATCATATTTTCTTAAGATTTACCTCTTTGGTTTCATATATACCTTTTTTGTTTGAAATTTTTGTTGTTGTTGTTAAAACTTAATTTTTCTTCTAAAAACTGCACTATTCCATTTTTACGTGAAAATGTATACTTTATAAGTTGAAAATGTGTTTTTTTGAAAGGTTGTCTTTTTGGTTGGAAAATGAATATTATTTGTTGAAAATCTAGTATCTACTGCGGCTTGAAATCTTAGGAATTTAAATTATTTTATATCGCATTCAATATGGTATTTACATTAATTTTCTTCATTAAAAGTTATTCCTCCATTATTACCTTATTTTTGTGAAAAATCACCCTCTTCACTGTGTTTTCGCAGAATTTTGGGCCACGTTACATTGGGCGGGGAAGAAGGGGTTCAAGACAGAACTATGGTTTTCAACAAAGGGGCAGAGGGAAGGTAAAAAAGCCTAAAATTGGTAACGTATTTTATATTATGACACCTTGTGTTCGTAAAAATTTTGTTGGAATAAGTCTATTAAAATTGGTTTCCTTCGGAGGTACAAATGGAGTTTCCTTTGGAATAAATTCACCGTTTTGGGTTCCTTTTCAGCAAAAGAGATTCCTGTTTGTTGCACTCCCTCAGAAACCAAAACATGGTTCTAATAGAAACGCCTCTTTTTTCTATGTGCACATTTTCTTTCGCACGCGCACATTTTCTTTCAGATCCCGTTTTCAATTGTTTTCCTCCTTTCGCTCTGTTTCTTTCCGTCCGCTATCGCTTATCTAGTTTAGTCTTTCTCCACTGTTTCACATGCGAAGCAGGTCGTTACGTCAACTTGATTCTCTAGCTACTAATCATGCTAAATGCATTGCGCGTTGTCAGATGGCCATTGTTCCTCGTCCTTTGTCAATTGCCCTAGACCTGCCCTTTTCTTCTATACCTTTCAGCTTCTGCGTTCCCATTAAAACTAGGAATGGTTGGAATAACTTGTATTTTCGCAACGAGTGGAATGTAAAGTGTTTACCCGAGGAGATGGAGACCAATGAAAAGAAACAAGGTAATAAGGCGTTTCCGTTACCGAGTTACCTTCATTATGGAAGCTTGTAGGATCCAAATGGATTCACCCTTTCAAAATGCAGAGCCTGCCTTCTAGAAGACTTTACGACCCCACAGGGATACTTAAAAATGCTCGTATTGCCAAATGAAAAGGAACTCTTAACATTTACATTTCTTCCGAACTGCTTTAATAAAATAAATCTTATTCATTGATAAAATACTTCTTTAGATTGGAAAGATTTATTTATTCTAAGACAGCGAAACAATTTTTGTATTATGGAGTTTCTCAATTATAAAGCTTTTTTCAATTCTTGTATTTATGAAAATGTATTTTGACTATTATTATTATTATAACATTAAGCCATTTCCCTTTCGGGGTAGGCGTGACTTGCTCGGTTGGAAAAGCTAGTGAAATAGGTATATAGGTATGAGGTAGATCGGTATATGGGTGTAGGGTAAATGGGTATATAGGTGTTAGGTATAGATGTTTCAGATTGATCTGGGCTTCTCGTGTTATTTATATAAATTACACGTTCACTCCGCAACACTGCTCCGACCCAGGTTGCTGATCAATCTCTCTAGCGATCACCCCAAGTGAGGAGCCTCACAAAATTTTTATGTATGGTTCCCCACTTGGGCCCATTAGTATCCAAGGTCTTTGTTTCAGGCATCATTCACTCTATTGTCACTCTGTTTATAAACTATTTGTCGCCACACTTTTCTGTCCTGGCATACTACTCTAGCTTCATTCACGTCCATGCATTTTTTCATGCAGGCTCTTGTATTTCTATGGCTTCTTTAACCATTCTTTCAGCGGTCTTCCTCTGGGCATTCTGCCATTTACTTTACCTTTATATACTTGCTTCGTCAGTCGTTCATCTTTCATTCTTTCAAGATGTCCGAACCACCTTAGCTGATTTCTTTCCCATATGTCAACTAGTGTCTCCCCTGTACCACATTCTTTGAGGATTGTCTCTTTTCGTACTTTGTCCATCAGTCTTTTCCCGCATATTATGCGCAGAGGTTTCATGCCGATCGCGTTGATTTTATCCTGTCCTTTTCTTGACAGGTCCAAGTCTCGCTACCGTATAGTACGGTCGGTACTAAAATAGAGTTATGTATGGTTATTTTAGCTTTTTTTGATATGTTTTTATTCGTGAGGATGGACCCTGCTCTACCGATAACCTGCTTACCCTTATTTATGCGCCTATCTAATTCCCCATCTATTTTTCCGTCGTTAGTGAATAGACTACCTAGATATAAGTACTTGTCAACTTGTTCTAATCTCTCATCATTTAGGACAATGTTTGCATATTGTTTTTTCTTTTTTTCCCTCGAACACCATGACTTTCGTTTTATTCACGTTCATTTTGAGGTCCATGTTCTTCATGCTTGTATTAAGTTTATTCAACATTCTTTGCAAGTCTTCGACTGATTCTGCCATAACAATCTTGTCATCTGCGAAAGCCAACCCACGTACCTTGACGGTTTCGAGATCTACACCTTTTTCGTCGAAGAGGGCAGTTCTAAGACACTTATCCATGAATATGGTAAATAGCCACGAGGACATAACGCATCCTTGTTTCACGCCTTGCATAATATCGATCCATTCACTCTGTTTCCCATTTACCCTTACCCTCGCTTTACTACCTGTATATATTGTTTTTATTGCTTGTAGGAGCCCTCCATTTACTCCATAGTCTTTAAGGACTTCCAAAAGTTTACTTCTATTTACCTTGTCAAAGGCTTTTTCTAGATCAATAAATGCACTGAAGACTTTCTTTCCTACTCTCAAACTTTTTTCTGTGACCTGTCTTAGGCTAAATATCTGGTCTGAACATGATCTTCCTGGCATAAATCCACTTTGGACTTCCCATATTTTCTCTTCTGTAATTTCCATTACCCTACGGATAAGTATTTTTGAGTATATTTTACTTACGGTACTTAGTAGGCTGATAACTCTGTAATTACTGCAGTTGCTTTTCTCTCCTTTTCTTTTGTATATTGGTACGATAATCGCTTTTCTCCAATCGTCTGGGACTTCTCCCGTTTCGATACATAAATGTATTAATTCGCACAACCTGTGAGGTATGTACTCGCCACCGTATTTAAGCATTTCAGCGCTAATATTGTCTATACTCGCAGCCTTACCGTTTTTAAGTTCTTAATTATATCTCTGACCTCAGTGACACAGACTTTTTCAATTGGGTTTTCTATTGCATTATGTTCTATGTCGCAGTTTTGTTGCCATATATCTTCACCTCCTAATAATTCTTCAAAAGAGTCTTTTAAAGCGTCTACTATCCCGTCTATATCATATAGCATTTCGCCTTTACTGTTTCTCATGCTAGCAAACTCTGTACTTTTACTTTCCTTCAACTGTTTATATAATAGTTTCATAATTCCTTCAAAGCAGTTTTTTATTTTGTTCTCTTCTTCTGTTCTGATTTTCTCTTTACTCTCTTTGACTAGTCGTTTACCTTTTCTATTTTTGTGTTTGTAATCATTTTTAAGTCTAGTTCTCTCCTCATCGCTAAGACCTGTCATGTTTAGCGTTTTATTGCTCGCTTCTTTCTTTTCTTTTTGGGCTGCCGCAATTTCATCGTTCCACCACGCATCGCCAGACTTTCTTCCTACAACCGCCGTACCACATACTTCGGTCGCAGTTTTGACAATGATATCTCGTAACAAAGTCCACGCGCCCTCTATATCTTTATTGCTTATAAGCGCTTCCCACGTTGCCCTATCTATGCGTTCAGTTAACCTCTTTTGAAACTCTGTTTGCACTTCTTGTCTCTGTACATTTTCAATTTTTATTCGTGTTTGTTTCGTTTTCTTTGTTTTCTTTGTTCTCCATCCCCGCCCTAAGTTTATTTTGCAGACTAAAAGGTAATGATCAGTTTTGCATTCGGAACCCCTCATGACTCTTGTATCTTCAACTAGTTCTCTTAATCTTTCATCTGCAATAACAAAGTCAATTATACTGTGGCTATTTCCTTTGCGCCAGGTGTACATGTGGATCATTTTATGTCTAAACCAAGTATTTGTAATAAATAGGCCCTTTTCTAAGCATAAGCTAACTAGCTTTTCCCCGTTATAATTTTTTCTTGTTGGATCTCCAAAATTACCTAGTACCCTTTCTGTATCTGTATCCTGATGTTGGACACCGACCCATCCGTTCATATCTCCTAGCAGAATTATTCTTTCACCTTGATCGCAAATACTTATTGTATCATTTAGAGTGTCCCAGAAGGCGTCCTTAACTTTCCTCGAATCGCTATCAACTGGTGCGTAGCACGCTATGATGAATAATCTTCTGATTCCAACCTTTTTTTTTTTTTTTTTTAAATTAAAAGTTTCACTTTAGTTATACGGTTATAAAAACTTTTATTGAATAAATCTGCACACATAAAAAGAGTTTATAGGAAAATAATGAAAATTTCAAAACTTTATATTTTGTATTTGGTTCTTTCTCTATTTTCAAATAAACGACTGACTTCTGAGAGCACTAAGGATACTTTCGGATGCGTAAGAGTGAAAACAAAAATCTGGAAATACTGCGCATTCCTGGATTTATTGTAAACAAATTTTTGAAAAATGAGTAAAAATAATATTATAAAATTCAGTAGAAAGCATTACAGTAATCCTTGAAAAATGAAATTCCTTTGAAGCCATTGAAATCAATTTAAAATTCACACGAATTGAGTGTAGTTCTACTACGAATAAAAGTCCTGGTATAAGTTCTTTAAATCCAACAAAGAGAAATTAAAGTATCTGAAGATAGCCCCCCCCCCTTCCTCTACTATGATGAACAAAATGTTTTCTTTCATGTGATCTAATTTTCTCTTATTCCTTAAATTGAAAAATATGCAAGATAAATCATGAATCTGGATAACGATTGAAAGCTTTGAATTCGAATTACATTTTCAACTATATTTGATGAAGAATATAAATGTAAATTGTGAATACATGAAGTACATATGACTATTTTCGGCCTTTTCTACTTGAATTCATCATTTTGGGTTGGATTTCATTGACTTTAATTTGAGTTAGAACCGCAGAATTTATGAATTAATCAAGCAAAGCCTATCACAGAATAAATGAAGCGAAGAAAATATCTTTCGTTAAATTAATATTTATCAATAATGATGATGCTTTACTTTACAACTTTGCATTAATATAGATAATATTTTTGTCGCACATATCGGATCATCTATCTGAATATGTGAAAAAATTACCTAAAACATTTTCTCGTCCAGCGTAAAAGTCTAAGACCAAGAAAAAATGTCCGGCCCTCTTTTTCTTCTACATAATTTCAAAGACCCATTTTAAAGCCGCGGGACCAACATTTCAATTTTTGGATGCCATATTGGATCCGCCATTTTGAAGTTTGAAATTTTTACTTCATTTTCGTAAGCAGCGACCGAAATAACTTCTTAAACGAGATCAATAATTTAAATTATAAATTTTTTTGATTGCTTGTATTCCTGAACATCAATTTCTGCAATTACCGTGATCCAAGTGCCCCTTATTCTTCAAATTAAATGACACGCGAGATTAATCATAAAGCTGGGTCACGATTTAAAACTTTGAAAATGAATTACATCTTCTTTCGTATTGGATAAGGAATATATATTTAGAATAGAAATACATTAAGTACGGCAGAAATATCCAATTTTCTCTTGTCCTTCAAATCAAATAAAATTCGAGAATAATCATGTATCTGGGTTAAGATTAAAAACATTGGCATTGAATGACATCATGATCTGTATTCGTTTAATTTTAATAAAACTTTTTGAAGTGATGTGACTATAATAAGAAAAATTTGGAGCTCAAGCCAGTGCAAAAATCTGAATGTGGACATGATAAGGCAATTATCAGTTTTCCATACTTCTGCACTGAAAATAAAATGTTTGAAACCAAGCAAATGCATTTAATTGCATCCTATTTCTTAGCATCAAGAAAATATTCTTTATCAGAAGTAATTTTTATTTAAACCAGACACATATCTTTTGTTGGTCTAAAGAAATGAATTCTTTGGCTAAATTTTCTTGATTCAAACAAATATTTCTTACATTCAAGAAAACAATTTCTTTGATTCAAAAGGTCTAGATTCGTTGGAATCTGATTAGTCGTTCAAAGAAATATTTTTTTGATTTAGTGAGTTCAATTCTTTGAATTGATTTGCACGCATTTGAATCAATTAATTGTGCATACTTGAATCAAGTCTTTAAGTTCATTTGAATCAAAGTAATAATGATTTAATCCAAAATAATATTAATTTAATTAAAAATATATTTATTTGTTACAAAGATTTCATAAATTTATACCAATGAAGCATTTATTTAGATGAACAAGATATTGTGTTTACATAAATATTCATTTCTTTAGCTGAAGGAAATATTTCATTTGCTTACTAGAATTTAATCATTTATAACAAATAAACATTTATTTCAACAAAGTAATTATTGTTTCAAATCAAAAATTTAATAATTTGGCATAATTTGTTTCAATTGAATACTTCTGCAGATCAAAGAAATATGTTTTTAAATTCAGTTAAATACGACTTTTTGCCTTATAATTCCCATGTTGCGAAAGCGTCGTGGTCATCGCAGTGGACTTGACACTCGACGGACCCAAGTTCGATTCCTGCTGGAGGTGGATTTTTCATCGAACTTTTCTGTTTCAGGTTCATCGAGATTTTAAATTATGTGCTTTATTTAAATTAAATATGTAAAATAATAACAATGATAATTATAATTCAAGCTGAAAAAATCCATTCGTTTATTTATAAAAATATGTACTACAGTTGGAGTACAAATTACTTTATTGCACACGCGCATGGTGTAGGCCAAAGAAATATTTGTTCGAATCAGTGGGATATTTTTTTGCTTCAAATATTCAAAAATTTGATGCGAAGAAATAGTTTTGTGAGCCTATAAAATGTTTGCTTTACTGTAAAATATATTTCTTTCCATCAATTCACATATTCTCATCTCAAAGAAATATTCATTTCCCTTCATGACACATTCATTCGGAACAATGAGTCATTTATTTGGTTTAACATGTATACTTTTATCTTTAATCAATATTTCTTTGATTTAAAGAAATGTTTCCCTTCGACTAATAGGTCGTTTATTGAATCAAACAATGTTAACTTCATCCTGTTAACATTTGTCTGGCTGAAAGAAATTCTTTTTTCATTCAAAGTGCATATTTTTATTTGCCTCAAAAAAAAATTTCTTTGAAAATAAACAAGACTTTCACTTACTTCAGCCAAGTAAAATTCACTTGGTAGAAGTAATCCTTTTTTTCAGTGTGACGTGGCCCCGGTCAGGGAAACTGCTCAGGGCCATGCATGGAATATAATGCTTTTGCAGATCATCGCCCTACTTAGGTAAATTTTGTCCAGATCTGTTCAGTTTTACCAAATTATGGCCTACTTTCTAAAATAATAATAATAGTAATAATAATGAAACTACTTTTTGCACTGTTATCTTTTTTTATTCATTACATTTTAGCTTACAATCTTTTTATAAAGAAGTACATAATGAAAATATTGATATCATCAATACAAATAAAAACAGCAACAATCATCCAAACTAGGTTAGGTTGAACAAACGTTCGACGAAAGCGACAAGGACAGATGTGTGGCATAACAGAATATCTCTAGTGGAATCCCGACTTGGGGCAAACCTCCACAAAACTCGACAAAGAATTTTTTCATATTATTCATATGCGGGACTCATTTTATTATTTTCAATTTGGAACAACGACAGTGTATTCATAATCAATGACAGATATTTATATTTTAATCCCTTGTTGGAGCCCTATCAAAATTTAAATTATTTGTTTAAAAATAGATAAACTGGTGTGGACCTTGTCAGTGACAATTTTCAAATGGGCAAAAAACCGCAATTTTTGCACTGGCAGGACTTGGGAAAATTTTAAAAATTACGAGAGTTACGCCATATTGAATTCTTCGGTTGGATTTGATCAAATTTCCGATATTTCTGGAACCGATAACTAAATTTAGATGAAACTTCAAGATTTTGGAGGTAAAATTATATATTTAAAATATGTAATGCTCAGAAAAAAATTAAAAATATGAAGCAAAAAATGTGTAATTTAATTTTTTGTGGAATGCTTCCCTTTTAATATTTTTGTGCATGGGAATTTAAAGAATGCTTCTGAGTTGAGAAATAAAAAAATTGTTTGCTCGTTGATAGCCATTATAAACAAATTCTACTAATAATTACTGAAAATTATGGACAGTTTAATTGTAAAGGATACTTCGGTATTAAATTTACTTGCTTTTATTGGCAGAGTGATACATGATCGTTAAAATATCTTTGCTGATATTATTAATTCATTTTAAAAGGAGATTATGTAAATTAATAAATTTTGCGCAGCTTACTCACTTACGTACTTATTGAAATTACGATCTCCTCGGACCCAGAAGAGTTTCCAGGATTTTTTAAGAATTAAATTTGCATTCACAAGAAATTTTTATATCCTAATTGAAAAACAATTAAGATGGGAGTATTTCACGCAAAATGGAATCAAAGTTTTTTTTGTCTTTCTTTGTGGCAAAATTTTGAACTTTTTTCTGTTAATTATATTTTTTGAACATATTATTTCACCTCTTATACCTCAAAGTTTCATCATAATTCAATTACCAGTTCTAGAAAATTGCAGAAATATCGAAAATTCAAAAAAATTCAATCCCTTAATTTAACGTAGCGTAACTCCTGTAAAAAAAAAATATGAAAACTTCTTCAGGGTTCAAATGTTTCTTTTATAGTACTATAATTTTACAAAGTTTAATTAAAATGGAACGACCACTTGCAGATTCTCCGATTTCAGACGCATAGCAGCCCAGCATGTCTGACTATTTTCGGTATTTTCTACTTGAATTTGTTATTCCGGGTTGGCTTTTATTCAACGTAATTTAAATTAAAACCAGGATTTATTCATTTAGTAAAGCAAAGTCTGGCAGAATAATCATAGCGAATAGAAAATATCTTGTCAAATTAAAATTCAGAAATGAAGATGATGTCTTAATCTCAATCTCAATCTTACACATTTGGCATTAACTGAAATAAAATTTTCATCGGACATATCGAATAACTTCTCTAGAATAACCCGAATGATTTTCTCCGAGTAACTATACAATAAAACTGAAAGTTTAATATAACGTTCCAGGGTGTCTATTAGAAATTGACTTTTTTTATTTTTGAAACGCTGCCACCTAATTTTGTTCTATTCAGGGAAAAAGTTAGGTAAATGTCCCAGTAATTATGACCCTACACTTAGTAGTCGTGACTTGAATTTTTTTGCTGATAATAGATGGGTTTTATCATTAAATGCTACTTTCAAAATATTTTTGAACAGTATTGGTGAAAATAAAAAAGTGGAATTATTCGATTTAGAATTGAACTTAAAAAAAGTCCTTCACAGCAGATAAAGCATTTTTTTCCTAATTATGTTGACGAAAATAAGCGGAAAAATAATTATTTGCGACATGAAGAAGTAGGGGCTAATTTTATATCGATAACTCTTTGAATACAACAAAAATCGTTTGATATAAACTATTGACTATATTTTGTAAGTCAAAATAACAATTAGATTTGCTTGTTGAGGCTTATATTATGAAAATTATAATTTCATTATTATTAATAATTATTGATAATTCTCAATAAATGTTTATAATTATTAATTAAGTTTGATTGATTAATTTATAATTAATAATTGGATATTTAATTATTAAATAGGTATTATTCATTTATAATGACCAAATAAAAATCTTATTTTATTTATTTTCTCGCGTCCATAGCTTTCAGTTTCATATTTTTGTGTCTTATTCTTAAGATCTACGCCGAATTCATATACTTTTTTGTTGAAAATTCAGTTTTTTTGTGTGGAAAATTCGTCTTTTCGCTTGATAATTAAAAAATGTGTAAAAAAGTTAAACTGGTTGGACGAAAATCAACTTTTTGGTTCAAAAGTCATATTTTTGGTTGAAAATTAAACTACTTATGTAGAAAAATTAACATTTCATATAAGAATTACACAACTTATTTGCAAAATTGACTATTCTGTAAAGAATTCCTTTCTTTTCATTTAAAAATTAATTTTTTCATCTAAGAATGTGGCTATTTCATTTTTGGATGGAAATCTTTCCTTTATGAATTGGAAGTTTACCTTTTCCTTAGATAATGCATATATTTTGTTGAAAATTTGCTTATTTGGGTGAATCCCAAATCTTCTTTGTTGGAAATTCATCATTTGGTTGAGTATTCCACCATTTGAACATTATTTTTTTAAACTAAAAATTTAACGATTCCATGTTTGCTTGAAAATTTATATTTTTTAGTTGAAGAGTCATCTTTCTTGATTGATTATTACCTTTCTTATCAAAAATTCTCCTTTTCCGGTCTAGAAGTCATATCTTTTATGAAAAATTCGATCTTTTTAGCTCGAAAACATAATTATTTTATTAAATTTCGTCCATTTGTCTAAAAAATTATTCTTGTTTGTTCAATTCATCTCATAGGTAGAGAATTACATTATGTTGTTGAAAATTCATGTTCTGAGTTGAACTCAACTATACATAGGTTAATACATTTTTTTTGCTAATAATTAATTCCTTCATCTCAAAATATAATATTTACTATAATATATATATATATATAAACACAACGACGAACCGGCGAAACACCCACATTGAGTGGACGGATCAACTTAAGAATGATGTGTTAGACTGCTACGATGCCAGTATTATCCCTGTTCGTGGAGGCTTTATGGCGCGTATGCATACTCTGTGGTGCCAGAAACACCCAGAGCTTCAACACGTTTCGCATCAGTCTTTGCGAAATCAAGCCGACTACCTCCGCAAAAATGGATATGTACGCGGAGCGCTTCCTCAACCGCTGCTTGAACAAGCTGCAGACGAAGATGAAACGACATTAAGACCAACCGCAGAAAGTAGGCACCTTCTTGAAGATGATGGCAATTTCAGTACAAGGAGGAACATCAACATGCAAGTTCCTCTTAAGCCCCAAGATCTGGCTGAAATGGATGCCTCCCTTTGTGGAGATATCTCGCAAGAGTCCGACCTCTGGACCATCAATTGCTCAGTTTATGGTGCTGCGAGAGCTTTGGCTGATTCAAATCGAAGGCTCAAACCGACGATGGATCAAAAGACAAGAAGACGCTTGCATCAACTGAACAAGAAAATTGGATGGGCAAGACAGAATGCGTCCCGTGTTCAATGTGTGATTGACTACATAACATCTGGTAGACCGTTCACGGAAAGGGTTCGAAAGTTCGCCCAAGAACTAAGGACCTTGAATCACACACTAAACAAGTCAAAGCTGCTGACAATCAAGCAACATATTGTTGACAAAATAAGGCTGTTATCTGACGCAAGGAGGAGGATACAGAAGAGGGAGAGATGGATCAGAGAGAATCAACAGTTTCTCGCTGACCCATCGCGCCTCTTCAGTGATCCCCCTGTTTTTGTAAAAAATCCTCCCAAGCCCAAGGAGGTAGAGACTTTTTGGAGAGAGGTGTACAAGATCCCGAAAACACTAGAGTTGAAGGAAGATACTGACAATATCATCCGCTTCAAGGAGTTTTGCGACAGCCTCATAAAATCTGAGGAGGAGTGCCCATCAGTCACTGCCGAAGAGGTGAAAAAAGCACTTAGAGGCACGAAGAACTTTTCCGGTGCTGGACCAGATTGTATCAAGAACTTTTGGTGGAAGAAGTTTACTTCTACACACCAACATTTGGCCCGCATATTCACCTCATATTTAAAGTCGGAGATGCCCATTCCGCAGTGGCTAGTGTTAGGACGCACTATACTCCTACCGAAAAAAGGCGACTTGTCCAAACCAGAGAATTACAGGCCAATAACTTGTTTGAACACACTGTATAAGATTTTTACAGCTATCCTAAACAACAGGATTGTTCGACGAATTGAGCCTGTATGGCGAGAGATGTACGAACAACGTGGCTCGAAAAAAGGTGTAGCAGGCTGTCGAGAGAACCTGCTGATTGACAGGTGTGTCTGTAAAGACGCTACAGTCCATCAGCGCGTCCTGTCAATGGCCTGGATTGACTACCGGAAAGCTTTTGATTCAACCTCTCATAGACTTATCATCTGTCTGTTGGAAAGCTTGAAGGTACATCCACACATAGTGAGATGCATAGAGAGATTGATGCCTCTTTGGAAAACTAGATTTACCATCTCATCTAGGAATTATCGTCTGACGACGAACAACGTCACCTTCCAGAGGGGCGTCTTTCAAGGGGATAGTATGAGCCCTTTGCTTTTTTGCATCACACTTTTGCCTCTATCTCTTGCACTACGAAATTCTCCTGGATACCTCTGTGGCGACACTAATCAGCGTGAGCATAAGGTCACTCATGTATTCTATATGGATGACCTGAAGATCTATGCCGCTGGTAAAAGCAGACTTCAAACTGCTTTAAATATCGTCAAGAACTACACAGGAGAGATTGGGATGGACTTTGGTTTGGACAAGTGTGCCAAAATTCATTTGAAGAAAGGAAAGATTACTGGCGTTCCCAAGGACCCTGAGCTTGTGGATATAAGTGTTATTAGACATCTTAACACTGGAGAGACCTATACATACCTGGGCGTGCCTCAAAGCCGCATTCAGGACGTAACATCAGTGAAGGAGTCTCTCCGAAGCAGATACAAGCATCTTCTTCGACAGATTTGGTCTTCCAATCTGTCGGCGTTGAACAAGGTATCTGCGACTAACATGCTTGCCGTCCCGGTTCTACTCTACTCGTTTGGGGTGGTTCAATGGACGAAGAACGAGCTTAAGGCCCTTGATGTCACCACGCGTAAGATCATGCATATGCATAAAAGCTTGCATATCAATTCGTCAGTTCCGCGATTATACATTTCACGCCAGCAAGGCGGACGCGGACTTCTGAATCTCCAGTGTCTTCATAACCGAATTGTTTTGAGTACAGCTTACATCGTTGCGAATGGCAGAGATCCTCTCCTAAAGATGGTCAGAAACCACGAGATGATTGGCGAAGG